>CAUYRT010107614.1:0-10429 GCA_963574885.1 Lepilemur ruficaudatus
TCTTTTTGTTTGTTTGAGACAGTCTTGCTGTTACCCAGACTAGATTGCCATGGCGTCAGCTTAGCTCACAGCAACCTCAAACTCCTGGGCTCAAGCGATCCTCCTGCCTCAGCCTCCCGAGTGGCTGGGACTACAGGCATGTGCCACCATGCCCGGCTAAATTTTTCTATTTTTAGTAGAGACTGGGTCTCACTAGTGCTCGGGCTGGTCTCAAACTCCTGCCCTCAAGTGATCCTCCCACCTCGGCTTCCCAGAGTGCTAGGATTACGGCGTGAGCCACTGTCTGGCATCAGTTTTTAGGTAAATTCTTAGCTCTTTGCAAAAGAAGTCCAAAGGCAATTGTTTTAAGGTTTGCATTTAAAGATAGTATTCCTTTTATTTGTTTTGTTACAGGGCTTTGCATGTAATCAAAACCTTTAACCATCACGATTGTATTTAAACACTTTATGGTGTTGAAAGCAACACTGTTAAAAATAGTGTCACATTTTATGGAATGAGGACTTGGATACGGCTGTCTAAATTCTGCCCTGTGGTTGAAGATCCACCTTCCACAAGCTCCTCTCTCTGTGTAGTCAACTTCCCACCACACTTATCTCTCGCTGTTTTTTCACTTGGCTCCTCTGTTGCAGTCAGTCCAAGCCCCAACCAGGTTTTCAACAACTAGAGGTGAGAGACTGCCCTTTGTAACCCGAGTGGAAGTAGCAAGGCCCTGAGCACCCAAGAATTCTGATGTGTTTACCGACTTTCCAAATGTTTGGTAATCACCTTTGGAGTCTCTCTTCCAAACAAGTTGTAAGACTTGAGAGAGGCGAAGAGGTCACAGCTGGAGAGGTCATAGCTGGAGAGGAGCCCACAGCCCTAGATGGCTGGCAGAGAAACCATCCTCCAGCTGAGATGTTTGCAACTGCAGATAAGAGAGTGTTCAAGGCCTTCCATTCCCCTTTGATATCAGAACGGTGAGAATGTGGGGGACAGTTTGTGAGTCCAGATGCCGCAAGAGTAAAGCGATGAGCACAGTGACGAGACTCTGCTAAGTATTCGACAGGCACGCTTTCATTTTAATCTCACAGCTCCCTGTGTGAGGTTACAGTTTGTAGATGAAAAAAGGGAAGGAAAGGCTAACTGACTCATCGGTGGCATTCCGGCGGGCTTCCTTCTGTCACCGGCCCTCAGCCTCTGTGCCACGTTGTCTCCTGAGAAGCTGGTGGCAGGGAAACACTTTCTGAGTTCTGACTTAAAGCTCTGAGGCTTGGACCAGAGATGCTTTCTAGTTGACTGTTTTTTTTTCTGACATCGTAAGCGAGTATTAGAAGATTGTTCCCGGGAGATAGTGTCAGTGTGGCTGCAGTAAGTGAGAGAAACCTGCATCTTTTCCAAATAGAGAAGGAACAAAGCTGATTTCTTTACACTGGGGCATTGGGGGGAGGTGGGGAATGAGCATGAAAGGATGGCAGGAGGGTAGAGGTGGCTAATGAGCCATATGGCAGGAAAAAGATTAAAAGATTAGTTAATTAAAAAAAAAATTCAGGGTTGGAGGTGGTGCCCATCCTAAGTTAGAATCTCCTCAGAACTGTTTGCATCCCTGCAGCGAGATGATGGTGCTCTCTGGGAGCACTTTGTGATCTGTCACAGCACTGCACAGATGTCAGGTGGTGGCCCTGTTGATAAATCAGCCTCTCAACGGTTATAAGTTGTAGCAGTTCTTATTTTAGGTTATCTTTCAACATCCAGCCAGAGACTTACTGTCCCTCCAGTGAGCACTTGCCCAGGATGTGAAATCATCCTTAGAGAGTGGAGATGTTGATTTTCCGGGAGGACAGAATATTTCATAAATGAATGTGGAGAGTGTATCTTATTTGTCTAAAAAATACATTTAAAGACATGTGTTCCTCGGCTTGTAGAGGACAAAGCCAAAGTTGAGAGCAAAGGGAACGAATGCAGTGAGATTGGAGGATATTTGGAACCATTCTTGGTATCATTGTGACTTTTCCTTTTGGTCCTCATGTCCTCAGCCTACAGGAGTGGCTCTGGTGAGTAGAACACTTACGACAGGCTCACTGGGACCTAGTCACTAAATTTACACCTGGAGAGGCAGCCTAACCAAGTTCTAGGGAAAGAGAGTTTGCTTTGAAATGAGTTAGACGTGGTTTGAATTCTAGCCCTGCTAGACATGTCATGTTGCGCAATTTAATTAACCTCCCCAAACTCTAGTTCCCTCATCTGTAAGATAATAATAATCAGAATTAAATGCATTTTGTTAAAACCCCACAGAGTACCTGGTACTGAGTGGGTGTTTAATATATATTAATTTTCTTCCCTTCCTGTTGACCTGCCTTTGATAATTTCAGTGTTTAGGGCCTGGAGAATTAGAACTTTATGATATTCCTAAAACACTCAAGAGGTTTAAAAGGTTGGATTCCCTTGGGCCGTCTAGAAGAAGCAGCCCTCCTGTGCGCTGAGCCCAGCTCTGAAGCGTTGTCTGTGGTCAGCGTCTGGCTGGGTGTGTGACCTGTTTAATCACATGTTCCTGCTGCCGTGGGCTTGGGTGATCGAGTCCGGTTTTTGTTTGTTACTGTGGAATTTGTATTTATGTTTCTGAGACAGAGTCTCGCCCAGGTGAGTGCAGTGAACACTGTACCGTCATAGCTCACTGCAGCCTCAAGTACCTGGGCTCAAGCGATCCTCCTGCCTCAGCCTCCCGAGTAGCTGGGACCACAGGCACACGCTGTGATGCCCAGATAATTTTTCTATTTTTAGTAGCGATGGGGTCTCACCCTCGCTCAGGCTGG
Organism: Lepilemur ruficaudatus; assembly: GCA_963574885.1. NCBI lineage: Eukaryota > Metazoa > Chordata > Mammalia > Primates > Lepilemuridae > Lepilemur > Lepilemur ruficaudatus. The sequence goes on from CAUYRT010107614.1 coordinate 2,790, forward strand.
TCTCAAACTCCTGAGCTCAAGCAGTCCTCTGGCCGTGGCCTCTTGGAGTGCCAGGATTACAAGCATGAGCAACCTCACCTGGCCTTGGAATTTACGTTATTAAACATTTGGGAAATTTAATGTGATAGGTGACACTGAATTAATTTCTCAATATCCTTATTTCATGTTAACTGTTAAAATATTACATTAAGATACAGTTTAGGGTGTACAGCAAAAGTATGGATAACTATGTATAAAGAAAGTAGTCGCCTTTTATTTTAAGTAAATAGAAATTGTGTATTTCCCTCAGGTTAGTTTGATTTTAAATGGAAGTTCTTCTCTGTTCTCAAGATAATCCAGGATTCACTCATTCATTCAGCGAAGACCTGTGGAGCCCCTTCAATGTCAAAAATGTCTACTAGGAGCCCGGGGAGGGGATGAGGAGGGAGAACTGGGATGGGAGCAGGCTAGTCTACTGGGAGCTCACACTGGAGCTTGTATCCTGGTTACTGTGGACAGGTATTGCCATCAAGTGTTTTTCCTCTAATGCTTTAAACTTTTTTCAAAGCGTATTCACAGTCCAGTGTTGCATTTTAACCTCACAGGGATCTCATAGGGTAGGTCAGGCAGGTGTTTCCATTTGCAGTTTAAAGGGGTTAATGGTTTGCCTATGATCCAGGGTTAATAATGAAACTGTTCTCTCAACCTGGAATGAGTTTTTTCTTTCCCAGCCCTACAATCTGTCAAAATCTTACTCATCCTTCAAGGTTCAGCTGAAATACCACCTTTTTTGTTTGTGTTTCTGAAATACCACCTCTTTTGAAACGTGAGTTACTCAAGAATCTATGGCTCTTTCTGTTCTCTCCTCCAACTTTGCCTTTTTCCTCTGTGTCAGATTTCAATTTAGTGCATCTCTGTTCCAAATTCACCCTTCAGTACCTGCTTTGTGATAGTGGACTCTCTAAGCATTTCTGCTTTGCAGTGAGTACCATGTTGTGCTTTATCAGTAGAGGGTGCTGGAGGGACATTGCTGGGGTTAGGGAGAGTCTCTTTCTGGTTCTGGTTGCTGCTGCCTTTTCTTGCTTCTGATGCAGTGTGTCAGTGCACACATGTGTGCTCTGTGTGTATGTGTGTGTGTGTATGTAAGGAAGTATGTCCATCTGCTGGTGCTCCACCCACACAGGTGCCCCAGAGCACGCAGTCCCTTGGTGATCTTGTATCCTCCCCCTGGGTGCCGTGACCACCTCACCTTGGGACTCCCAGTGCAGACACACTGGTGCACTCAGGCCCAAAGCTAACAGGTGTCCAACTCCGTCTGCACCTGCCTACCAGCCTGGGCTTGCCGCACCCCGGAGGGGCGTTTCCTGCCACTCAGCTACTGGGGACCTGTTCCCGTGAGCTTCTCTCCATCCGGCGGGCTGCAACCACAACCTCTCCAATGAGCTCTCAATTCTAATTCTCGGGGAGGGACCCCCTTTTCAAAGTTTGTCTTTCCTTGGGTACCCGTTACAGTTCTTTTTACATCTTTAAAGTTATTTCCCCTATCACAGTCTAACATTTTTTAACATTAAACTTCCATTCACATTATTACGTTGTTTCTCTCCTGATTAGATTTGGACTATGCAACCTTTAGTACTTATTTTCCTGGATCCACATCTGTCTAAATTGTAAACGTTTACACCAGAGGCCTGTTTAATCCTTCAGCGTTATCTCTGTGTTTTGCAAATGACCAGCCGGTTTGTAAGTGATGAAGTTTGCTGCCATTAGAGTTATTGTTGCTGTCATAGAGAGATGGAGAAGTGGTGATGTGGAGGATGGTTGCAATGGGTATTTGTGTGACCTTTCTTGGAAAAACAACTCACAGTTCTTGCTCTGTCACTAATGAGTTAACTTGGTGTTTCTGTGAAAGCCTGTAACTGTTGAGACAATCACTTGTTGTTGACCCAACTGTTGCAAACTGCATTTTAAGGCCTCTATATAAAGTCTTCAGAAATGTGTAAACAGTAATTTATGGCTATCTGTTTGTCTTCACTGACCTTTTAAAAACAAATTGCTTTAAAGTACGGGCAAACCTTATAGCCACTGGTGCGTGAAAGTTACCTGAATTTCACTTCTCAGGCTAGTTTGTCAATGCCATTTTGCAGCAGTGTTTTGGTCTGTGTTAGCCGGGGTGTTTAGCTTGGGTTAGTGTTCGGTTTCTGCAGACACTTGCTGAGCCTTTTCTCCTACCCACCAGCCCAGGAGCAAAAGAGGAGGCGTGAAGGGTATGATTCCACACACCTCTCATTTGTTATTCTAAGCCTGTACCTAGGAAAGCATTGTAGCCAAAAACCCTAGAATATTGTCTGTGCTTTGAAGATATTTGCTTCATGATGGTTCACAGAAAAAAAATATGGTTAGTATCATTATTAGGCAAATGGGCATTTTTGGATCGTCAGGAGTTGGTTATTTGGCTCAGTCTGCTGGTTGAGCCTGTGGGATTTGCTGCCCGTGGCTCACGGGTATTTGTGTATATGCCTTCCCTTCTCCAAGGCCTTCCTCCTCCTCAGTGCCTGTCTTTCTGGGCTCAGTTCTTTGCATCTCTGCCCCGCACACCCACTCACATGACCTTTCCACGCTTAAGCAAGATCTCTCTCCTTTATGAAGATAAGATACATCAGACTTTTCAATTCAGAAAATTATAGGGTAATTATTCGTATGAGGGAAAGTATTTTTTGTCTCTTTTCAAAAGGACCCACAACTGGCACTCTTTGGATCTGGGATGCAGTGTGCTTTTTGGTGTGTTGTATTCTTCCCATCCTGCCAAGGTGACAGTTTCTGTCATAAGACAGTGACTTGATAATCTGAGAAACAAGCAGCTTCTTTGGGATATGTATAACCTAAACGGAGGTGCCACAGTGTATTTTGAATTTCAGCAAATGCTCAGTGCCTACTGTGTGCAGAGTCATGTGTCGTGAATTTTGCACGTGATGCAATCCAGCCTTCCCTCCTCTGATTCTGGGACACATCCTGGCTTGTGCGCCTTATCGCTCTGAGCAGGCCCCTTGCATTGCTTACCAAAGTTGCTCTTATCCTGCTTGATCAAGGTTGGCATTTCTCAGATCTCTGTCCGTGACTTGCTTGCTTCTGGCACTGCACATTTTCTCTGTGTGATCTTTCATAGTGGCTTCACCATCCCTAGTGGGTGATTCTGGATTTCTAAACCAGAACTGCTTCCAGAGTGTAATTCTTTCCCTCTGCATGTTCCTCTGCCCCTCTAAATGCATGTTATTATCTCCCTCCCTAATTTCATTCTTCCTCAGTAGGAGAAACTTCATTATATGATAGCAGGAATTTTCCTGTGCACTCATTTTGCTTCTCTACTTAAAGAACTTCCAGGACACCCTACAGTTTAGAAGGGGTGGGAAACCTGCAGCCTTCTGATTTCAAGATTGTTCTTTTTTAAGCACCAGAGGAGGCAAGAAAAGCCTCATCTTTCTCTGCCGTACCCCTTTTAATAAAAGGATTTGTTCTGTAAAATTTCCAAATTTTACAGTCAAAAGGCCTCACTCAAGGATCCATGTGGTCCCAACACTGCAGGTTCCCCACCCCTCCCTGGGGCCCCAGCTTGCTTTTCAAGTCTCATCTCCCATCACTGCCATCCTTCCACAGACTCGGGTACCTGGCTGTGCGGAAGTCTTGTGATTCCTCACACAGCCTCTGTCCTTCAGTGCCCTGCCACGGCACATGCTGCACCTTCCTCCCTCTAGGCTGCCTCTGTCCGTTCTTTCCTCTGTAAGTGCTGTCAGAGGTACAGGGCTAACCAGGAACATAGGAAAGGGGTACCTTAATGGAGATTTAGGTATTAATCAGGGAAGACTTCTTGGAGGAAGAGGTAGTCAGGCAGAGAACTGATGTATGTTTAGGAGCTGAAGAAGTTGGGTGGTGGAATGGGGAAAGAGAAATGTGTTCCAGGTAAAAGGAACCATACCTGTGAACAATTGGGTAAAAAGAACAAAAAAAAAAAAAACAAACAAATCCAAACCATAGAGCCCTTTTGAGGAACTGAATGAAATTCAGTAGAGCTGGGACGGAGAGCACCAGGTCAGGAAATGACCTGGTGAGCCATGCTAAGCAATTTGACTTTACATTTAGAGAAATGGGAAGCCATCAAGGAATTTTAAGTAGGTTGTTGTTTTGAGAGGATTCTACGAGATCACCTGCCAAGTGGAGAATGGGGTTTAGCGGGATGGAAGTGGAAGCAGAGCAGCCAGGTGTGGGGGTATCGAGTAGTGTGTGGGCGAGCTGGAGAGAACTGAATGTGCTCTGGATAATTTTTAATAGATAGTGAAAAAAGGATTTGTTCCTAGGTTAGGTGTGTGAAGAGTCGAGCAGTTCTTACCTTTTGGCTTTGTCACCGGGACATGCTGTCATCAAGATGGGGGAGACTGAGGGTGGTACAAGTTCTGTTTTGAATGGTCTCTGTTTGAGAGGTCCGTGAAAAGCCTTGCAAATAGAGGTGTTAAGTGGACATTGGTTTACTGGGAAAGGTCTGGGCTTAAGACACACCCTTGTTCAGTGGAAAATGAATCATAATTGTGCATGAGATTTCCCAAAGGGAGTGAGAAGATGAGAACGCCCAGGAGGTTGAACTAAGTAGAAACTTAGTGGCAAGTAAGTAGCAGGAAGATGCAAGGAGGTTGAGAAGGAGCTGCCGAAGAGGTGGGGGGAACCGGGAGAGCACTGTCTTGGGGACCTAGGGAAGAGAGCGCAGGGACTGGTTTAGAGCATCAGATGCTGCTAGACTATGGGTTTGGTCATCTGTTCTGTGAAGCTTCCTCTCTCACCCACAGGCAGGTCCTCCGTTTCTCAAGGATACAGCCGTCTTGTGAGGGCATTTATTTTCCTAAATTGCCTTTTTTTTTGGAGACAGTCTCACTCTGTTGCCTGGGCTAGAGTGCCATGGCACCAGCCTAGCTCACAGCAACCTCAAACTCCTGGGCTCAAGCAATCCTTCTGCCTCAGCCCCCCCAGTAACTAGGACTACAGGCATGCGCCACCATGCCTGGCTAATTTTTTCTATATATTTTTAGTTGGCCAATGAATTTCTTTCTATTTTTAGTAGAGTTGGGGTCTCGCTCTTACTCAGGCTGGTTTCGAACTCCTGACTTTGAGCGATCCTCCGGCCTCGGCCTCCCAGAGTGCTAGGATTACAGGCATGAGCCACCATGCCTGGCCCTTAAATTGCTTTTGTGTTTATCTTCCTCACAAGATTCTGTCACTGAACAGCTGATTATGAGCCATCATCTTTGTGTCTCCAAGAGCTGGCATTCCACCTAGGTGTAGTAGATACTCAATAAATCCATACATTAAATAATTTAAAGATGAATGAGAATTGGCCTCTGCCGTCAAGAAATGGTCACGTCTTCTTAGTGAGTTGCCTGCTTTTTTGTCTCTTTAGATTCAGGATGTATTTTTTTATTATTGACATTCCTTCCTATCCCTTTGTAGAATTTTCTGCACTCATAATGGTAGAAGTATGGCATTTTGACTGTGCCTGGTGCTTATGATGAGCAAAGCCCTCAGGGAACAAAACTTTTGTGACTTTGCTACGTAGGGGGCTTACGCTAAGGGAGCATGGGAAATAGCAAGTCTTGTAAAAATAAGCCGGTCAGTGGGTGGTAGGTAAGCTGCGGGAAAAGATTTATGAGCAACATCCTGTTCTGGGATCACTGCTGGGGACGGAAGGCGGGGAGAGACTGCTGTATAAATCACGAAGGCAACTCAGGAAATAAAGTCTGCCGAAGGAGGGCTTTGGGGAGAACCCTTTGTGGCTGTCTTTTTTGTAACACATGGATGAAGGGGAACCAAGGGGCACCCCTCTTCTTAAGTCCATATGGGGTTTGGTGCTCAGTTGGGGTAATTCATCTTTTATAAGGGGAAAATGGAGCAGAAGACAGAAGAAGATGGCACCAGGGAACTTGGAGTTATCGATAGTTTTATAAGTGCTTGCCGAATTCTGAAGGGAAAAAGAGAACGAGCCATTTAGTAGGGAGCAGAAGATTGTGTTCATTGGTCTCAGGTCCGCTGCCGTGGTCTCTGAACGGAGTGTCTCCTTGTTTCTTCAGTAATGCGCATCAGTGTCTGCTCAGTTCGGGATGTGTGGGTGAAATCCTCATGCTTGGACCATTGTGTGCATTGGGCTTGAGATTTTTTTTTCTGTCAACCGAGAGACACTTTTATCAGTCCATCAATAGGGGATTGAGGCTAGGTGTGGTGGCTCACACTTATAATTCCAGCACTTGGGGAGGCTGAGACGGGAGGATCACTTGAGACCAGCTCAGAAAACATAGTGAGACCCCATCTCTACAAAAAAGAAAAAAAATTAGCTGGGCATTTTGGTTTGTACCTGTAGTCCCAGCTACTCAGGAGGCTGAGACAGGAGGAGTTCTTGAGCTCAGGAATTCAAGGGTACAGTGAGCTATGAGTGGGCCACTGCACTCCAGCCTGGGTGACAGAACAAGACCCTGTCTCAAAAAAAAGGGAAGAGGTATTGGATTCTACATTAGGATGTACTTACAAAATAGAAAATTAAACAACTATTAAAAAGAATAAGATAGTTCTATGTGTATCAAGATGGCATGATATACAAATTATAGCATATAATCAAAGATATCCTATTTTTATGGGTTAGGAAGATAGCGCTGTAGCTATCTAGATAAATGTATGCATGAAACAGGCCTGAAAGGACATGTACTAACTCTTGGAACATTAATTTTCTTGGGAATAGAATAATTTAGGTTGTTTAATAGGATAGCGTTTTGTTTTTTAATTTATGTACTTGAGGGTAATACTTGTATTTTTTCCCATCATGAGCATATATTATTAATAGTTTTATAATTAAGTTTAAGATATTAAAGTGGAAATGCTTCCTAATGTGTTATTTGAAAAAATGAAGGAATAAGGCCCCTTTCTGCCACTTCCTTAAGAAAATAAAAATGTTGCTCATTCACTTATTCAGTCAAAAAAATCTTTGAGTATCTGTTGTACTCCAGGCATTGTTCTATGCAGTGAGGCTACAGCAGCAAACAAAACAAACAGTATCCTGCTTTCCTGGAGTTTATGTCCTAGTGTACAGGGAGATTAAAAAGTAAACATGTCTCATATCAGTATTGTAAAACAGGGCTGGTGATGGCAAAGAGTGTCAGTTATATGAGGGCAGGGTGTGCTATTTTATATCTAGTCACCAGGAAAGGCACTTCTGACAAGGTGATTTTGAGCAGAGACCTGAGGGAGCGAGCCAGATACACGACTGGAGCTGGGGCTGCAGGGAACTTTGTGGGCAGAGGGAGCATGAGCAAAGGCCCTGAAGCAGTGTGTACTTCCAGTGTTTGAGGAAAGGCAAGGTGGCCAGTGAGGCTGGAGCAGGGTGAGTGGGGAAGAGTGTTTGGGATGAGGTGTGGGAGCTGGCAGGAGGCCAGGATTGTGGAGGGCCTTGTAGGCCAGTGGAACATTGTTGTAGTGAGATGGAAAGCCATTAGAGGGTTTTTACCCGTTGAGTTTGATGATTAACATGTAGTTTTTTTATTTTTTTTTATTTTTTTTTTTTTTAGACAGAGTCTCACTCTGTTTCCTAGGCTAGAGTGCTGTGGCGTCAGCCTAGCTCACAGCAACTTCACACT
>CAUYRT010107617.1:0-12546 GCA_963574885.1 Lepilemur ruficaudatus
TTTTTATTTTTTCTTGTTAATTCTTTTGAGTTCTAGGTAAATTCTTGTTATCAGACCTTTGTTGGAGGTGTAGAGAGCAAATATTTTCTCCCATTCTGTAGGTTGTCTATTTGCTCTAGTGATAGTTTCTTTGGCTGTGCAGAAGCTTTTTAATCTGATCAGATCCCATTTATTTATTTTTGTTGCTGCTGAAATTGCTTTGGGTGTCTTCTTCAAGAATTCTTTGCCTAGACGGATGTCTGAAAGGTCTTCCCAACATCTTCTAAGATTAAGACATGATATGTGTTAAAAAAAAAAAAGAAATCTCAAGGAGACTTCTCTTTTGAAATAGCAGGCATATACTATACACTACATAATTAGGATCTGTTTCACAGCTCTATTTTCTATTTCGTTGACTGGGTTATCAATCTTTCTACAGTTCTACAATGTTTTACTCTATAGTAACTTTATAGATTAGTAGCTGGAAGGATAGTCTTATCAATCTTTTTTTCTTTACAGTTTTATTTATCAATTGCTCTTATTTAATAAGACATAAGGGTTGAATAACTTTGTCTTCCCAAAACACCAAAAGCAAAAATGTTAGGATCTTCCTTGGAATTTCATTAAACCTACATATTACTTATAAAGAAGTTAAATGGCACGTTTATCTCTTTCAATCAATAAATGTTGGTGTGGATGCAGAGATTTAGGAACACTCATACACTGCTGGTGGGACTGCAAACTAGCACATCCTCTGTGGAAAGTAATATGGAGATACCTCAAAGAATAGAATTACCATTTGATCCAGCAATCCCATTACCGGGCGTCTACCCAAAGGAAAAAAAGACATTCTATATAAAAGACATCTGCACTAGAATGTTTATAGCAGCACAATTCACAATTGCAAAGTTGTGGAAACAACTCAAGTGCCCATCAATACATGAGTGGATTAATAAAATGTGGTATATGTATACCATGGAGTCCTAGTCAGCCACAAAAAACAATGGTGATTAATTTCAACAGCAGTGTATTATCCCCAGGCACATAAAACACCAACACCATGTCACCACAGTGACTGCTCAATGTGGGGGTTACTTTCAAACACATTAGTAAATAAATTAAATTAAATCATACCCTGAGGGAAAAAATTACACGTTCAACTTTCCAACAATACTGTTGAAGACAATTAGATACACCTGAGTGTATAAAATTAAGAAATACTGGAGATTTAAAACAAGAGAAAACACTGCTGTCTTATTTTATCTCTCTCTATCCCCTACCCTGTGTACTTATTTCTAAAATGCATAGTACTATCAATTGATCAAATGCAAATACAGATATCACCAACTGTCATTATGTCAAATACATAAGTCCTGATTGTATAATACAAATATATGTCCATACATTTATTTTGAATATAATTACCCATAATTTTCTTACTAAAAATAGATTTTGTGTGAGTACTGTATAATGAATGACCCTTTGGGCTCTTAGCGGCACCCAAAGCTCCCTATAGGCTAAGTACTCAGGCACAGTCCCTTGTAAGTGGGTTGTCATGCCTTGGGGTCTCATGACCAGAAGAATATCTGCAGACCACAGATTGTTGCCTGACCAAAAGTTACATTATTTCTAAGAGAAGCCAGAGGTTTTATGAAGAAGACTGGCTGAAAATCTTTGCTAACGTACCCAATCAAATCTCTTTTTGGCAGTTGATTAACATGAGCCATAAAGGCAAGTTTTACAGGCAGTTACATGGAGTAAAACCCAAGTGATACACAGAAGAAGCATGCTGAATAAACAGTTTCCAGTAGAAACCAAGAATAACTAGAATTGCAAGGGTAGAGGGAAGGCTAAATAAAAAGCGGGTGGAAATAAGAGCACATGCAGTAAACATCACAGCAACTAAGTTGCATGAGTTTGAGTTCTGAGTTATTTTGGTGCCTTTAGACCTAATATAGTATCATAAATAACATTTAATATGATCTTGATTTTTTTTTATTTGTTGAGGTATTTCCTTACATTTCCTTTCTTTCCTGCATAATTTTACAATAAAAAGCTCACAGTAGTAGAAGTAAGATAAACACATTCGTGGTGCTTGATGTCTGAGCCAAATCAACACAATATGAATGTAGATACTTAAAAATACATATACACGTATATGCAAAAGTTTATTATGTGATTTACATTTTTAAATGATTATAGAGCATGTATCTTATGTTTCTCATTCTTTCTGTTTCTAGAAAGAAATTTAAGGACTCTTTTGAAAAGTTGCAGGCACCCTAATTTTTTGTTTTTTCTTTAAAAAATCTGAATATAATAGTTTGTTAAGAATGCAACAAATTTAAAAATCACACGAATTTTATACTACCACAAAGATAAATCAAATCGAAAATGTTTTGGTCCATATTTGAGAAGAAAAAATAGTCTTCTGAGAAAACATTGCTAATACTACTCCAAAGTGGCAAAACAATCAAAATATGGCTATTTTAAAACCTGGCACAGCAGTTTAAAATTTGAAGAATGCTATTGTTATTTTAATAAAATAGTTTTCAGTTTTATTTTGTTTTCCCAATGCCCCTCCCCAGAAGTGGAACAATATGTGTAACTTTTTATAGCTGCTGGGGAAGGCTGAGCGACGTGGGGGGTCACTGTGGAGGGGTGGGAAGTGTATTTTAAAATTTTATTTTATTTCCTTTTATTTTGTTTCATTTTGTTTTACTTTATTTTATTTAAATTTAAATTTGTTATGTGTATCAATGTTTTATTGATGAATAGCGTTTCATAGTATGTGCATGCCAGTTTAACTATTCATCCACTGAAGGACATTTGGATAGATGCAAAATTTTGGCTATTACAAATTAAGCTTCTGTGAACAGTTATGAACACATTTTACATGGATATAAGTTTTGATTTCTCTTGAATAATTGCCAATGAGTACAAATGCTGGGTCATGTGACAGTTTCATGTACTTTTTTCCCAGCTTTATTGAGGTATAATTGGTAACACTTCATATAATTAGTGTATATAATTTGATGAGTTTGGACACATGTATAAACTCAAGTTACCATCACCACAATCAAGATAATAAATATATCCATACCTTCTAAAAGTTTCCCTATGTCCCTTTGTGTGTGTGTATGTGTGTGTGATTACAGTAAAAATACTTAATATGTACTCTACCCTCTTAACAAATGTTTAGATGCACAACGAATTATTGTTAATGATAGGAATTTTGTTGCATAGTAGATCTCTGGAACTTAGTCATCCTATATATCTGTAACTTTATACCCATTGAACAACAATCTCTATATCGTCTCCCCACCATTCTCTGGTAACCACTATTCTATTGTCTACTTTTATATATATATGAGACTAATTTAGATACCTTATATAAGAGGGATCATGTAGTATTGTCCTTCTGGGATTGACTTATTTAACTTAGTATAATGTCATTTAAATCTAAGTATGTTGCTGGAAATAATAGGATTTTCTTAAGACTGAATTATATCCCATTGTATGTATATAACACCTTTTCTTTACCCATTCATCTGTTGATGGACATCTGGGTTGTTTCCATTACTTAATCATTATTGTGAATAATGCTGCAATGAGCATAGGAGTCCAAATTTCTCTTCAAGATCCTGGTTTTAATTTTTTAGATACATATCAAAAGTGGAATTTCTGGATAAGACAGTGTTCTATTTTTAATTTTTTTTTTTAGGATCCTCTTTCTTGTTTTCCATAGAAGCTGCACCCTTTTATATTCCCACAGACAGGGTGCAAGGGTTCTAATTTCTCCACAATCTTGCCAATATTTGTTATAATTGTTTTGGGGTTTTTAAATCTTTTTATTTTTAATTATTATGGGGACATAATCACTGTATATTTTATAGGGTACATATGATGCTTTAATATAGGCATACAATGTGAATTAATCAAATTAGGATAATTGGGATATCCATCACCTCAGACATTTATCATTTCTTTGTGTTAGGAGCATTCTAATTCCACTATTCTGATTATTTTAAAGTGTATCCTAACTTACTGTTGATTACAGTCACTTTGTTGTGCTATCAAATATTGTTCATTCTATCTAACTGTATTTTTTCACCCACTAACCATCCTCATTTTATCCCTCCTTCCCCTCTACCCTTCCCAGCCTCTGATAACTATCATTCTACTCTCTATTTCCATGAGATCAATTGTTTTTAATATTTAACTGCCATATATGAGTGAGAATATGCAAGATTTGTCTTTCTGTGCTTGATTTATTTCATTTAAAATAATGTTCTCCTATCCTATCCATGCTGTTGCAAATGGCAGGGTCTCATTCTTTTTGTGGCTATATAATATTACATTGTGTATATTTACCACAATTTCTTTATCCATTCATCCACTGATGGACTCTTAAGTTGATTCCAAATCTCTAGGCTATTGTAAATAGTGCTGCAATAAACAGATAATAGCCATCCTAACAGGTATGAGGTGATATATCATTGATGTTTTGATTTGTATTTCCTCAATGATTAGCATATATTTTTATATGCTTCTTAGTCATTTGTATATCTTTTTTGAAGAAACATCTATTCAAGTTCTTTGTCCATTTTTAATTGAGTTATTGGGGGTTTTTGCTAGATTGCAAAATTGCAGATTTGGAAATCCTAGGCAGAACAATTAGGCAAGACAAATAAATAGAAGTCATACAAATCAGAGATAATGAAATAAAATTGTCTTTGTTTGCATATGACATGATTTTATGTACAGAAAACTCTAAAGATGCTACAAAAAAACTGTTAAAGCTAATAAAAAATTTCAATAAAGTTGCAAGATAGAAAATCAACATATAAAAATTAGTTGCATTTCTATACACCAACAATGAACTACCTGATAAAGAAATTAAGAAAACAATCTCATTTACAATAGTATCCGAATGAATAAAATACTCAGAAATACATCTAACTAAAGTGGTGAAAGACATGTACACTGAAAACTGTAAAACAAAAGAAATAAAGGTGATACAAATAAATGAAAAGACATGATGTGTCATTGACATAAAGAATTAGCATTGTGAAAATGTCCATACTACCCAAAGTGATCTAAAGATTCAGTGCAATCCCTAACAAAATCCCAAAGACATTTTCTTTTACAGAAATAGAAAAAACAACTTTAAAATTTATAGGGAACCACAAAATATCTCAACTAGTCTAAGCAATTTTGAGCAAGAAGAACAAAGCTGGAGGCATCACACTTCCTGATTTCAAAACATATTACAAGGCCATAATAATTAAAGACAGTATGATATTGGCAAAAAATAGGTATATTAACCCATAAATAAACTCATATGATCTTTGACCAGGATGCCTAGAATCCACCATAGAGAAAGACGATGTCTTCAGCAACAGTGTCGGGAAAACTAGATAGCCACATGCAAAAGAATGAAGCTGAACCTTTAGCTTAGAATACACCATATAAAAAATTAACTTAAAACTGGTTATACATAAACATAGGATCTGAAATTGTAAAACTAGAAGACAAAGGGGAAAAGTTTCTTGACTTTGTTCTTGGCAATGATCCCTTGGATATGACACAAAAGCACAGGCAGCAAAAGGGAAAACAGATAAGTGAGGCTACGTCAAACTGAAAAGCTTCTGCACAGCAAAGGACACGATCAACAGGGTAGACAAGCAACCTAGAGAATGGAAGAAATGTTCATAAATTATAAACCTGATGAGGGGTTAATTTCCAAAATAAAAAAAAAGGGAGCCAATTTTACTCCCTTTGAAGTTGATTAGGTAACCAACACTGTCTGGCTTACTTCTTCATTTTCTTTTACAGACTTAATTTTTTAGAGCAGTTTTAGGTTCACAGCAAAATTGAGTGGAAGGTGTAGATTTCTCATATACTCCCTGCCCCCACATGTGCATAACATTCTCCATGATCAACATCCCACACCAGAGTGGAGCATTTATTACAATGGATGAAGCTATTTTTACATGTCATTATTACCTGGAATTTGAAGTTTACATGAGATTTCACGTGGGATATTATATATTCTATGGATTTTTGTTAAATGTATAATGACTTGAATCTACCATTATTGTGTCATACAGACTAGTTTCGCTGCCCTAAAAATCCTCTGTGTTATACCAGTTCACACCTCTTTCCCTATCCTCTGTCAACTATGGATTACTGTCTCCATAATTTTGCCCTTTTCAGAATGTCTTATCACTGGAATGTACAGTATACAACCTTTTAGATTGGCTTTTTCACTTAGTAAAAAACACTTAAGTTTCCTCAGTTTCTTCTTATAGCTTGACAGCTCATTTCTTCTTGGAGCTGAATAATATTCCACTGTCTTCATGTACCACAGTTTATTCATGCACCTGCTGAAGGGCATCTTGGTTGCTTCCAAGTTTTGGCAACTATGAATACAGGTGCTATAAACATTCATGTGCAAATTTCTGTGCAGAGATAAGTCATCAACTCATTTAGGTAAATACCAAGGAGAACAGCTCTTCATTTTTATTACTAGACAATCTCAATTTATCATTTGTTTTAGTGGTTATTATAGTTGGGCAGGTGGGTTTTTCTTTTTCTTTTCACCAGCTGGCAAATGAAGAAGTGAGATTTCAAAGAATTTTCAGCTGGTTTTTTCCTTCCAGTTCAAGAGGGGCATCTCCCAAAGAGATGGTTATCAGGGGGTTAACGAAGTCAGCTATGCTACCTCAAGTTTGGCACATTCATTCTTATGCATATACCACAAAAAGTACAACTGTTTTTCTGTGTAGCCTCATAAAGATATTTTCTTTTTAGCAGAGCCTGACCTCCAACCTCTTCTTAAATTGCCTGTTTCCCTTGATCTCTTCTTCTCTTTGGTCCCTGCACTAGGGCTCTGTTTTTTATTGTTGTTTCCTTTCATTTTTGTTTTGTTTTGGTTTGATTCCCAAAATCTTCATCCTCCAGTACAGATCTGATACTGACCCCATGGAGGAGTTCTGCTGCTGAGGAAGGTATAGTAGGAGCTTCAGTTCAGGAAGGCGGGACATTAAAAAGGGCCAAGAGCTGGTCTGAGCCATAGGTTACAACTTGTTCTTTCTTTCTTGCTGATTAGATATCTTAAAACAACAACAGCAACAACAGAAACAGGTCACTTGAAGAGAAGAGCTATTATCTTTCAAACACTTGCTTTACCTTAATATTAAAAGTGTACAAGTAGATCTACCATTTGATCCAACAATCCCATTACCGGGCATCTACCCAAAAGAACAAAAGACATTTTATAAAAAAGACACCTGCACTCGAATGTTTATAGCAGCACAATTCACAATTGCAAAGATGAGGAAACAACTCAAATGCCCATCAATACAAGAGTGGATTAATAAAATGTGGTATATGTATACCATGGAGTACTATTCAGCTATAAGAAACAATGGTGATATAGCACCTTTTGTATTTTCCTGGATAGAGCTGGAACCCATTCTACTAACTGAAGTATTGCAAGAATGAAAAAATAAGCACCACATGTACTCACCAGCAAATTGGTTTCACTGATCAACACCTAGGTGGACATGTAGGAGTAACATTTATCTGGCGTCGGGCAGATGGGAGAGGGGAGGAGGGGATGGGTATATACATACATAATGAGTGTGATGCGCACCATCTGGGGGATGGACCCACTTGAAGCTCTGACTCCGGGGCGGGGGAAAGGGGGGAAAGGCAACGAACATAACCTAAACATTTGTACCCTCATAATATGCTGAAATAAAAAAAAATAAAAATAAAGTTTTAATAAAGTTTGAGAAGCACTGGGCTATGGACCCTCAAACCTCCCTATAATTTGACCACTCCTTAATTACTTGTTCAAACCATTAGATGAGTGGTTGTCAAACTTTGTTTGTTACGTGGTAGGCGATAAATATTTAAAAGACGGATAGAATCAATGCACTGTCCACCTTTAAGTATCAAAGACTGAAGAGAACATGTCTCAAATGATTCTTTTTTTTCCCTCCTTAAATTTTGGAAATGGACCCTTTATAATAGGAGAGGGGCTGCTTTCCAAAGGTTAACTGGAGGAGGAGAAGTGTTTGTCTCTGATTTCTGGCCACACACCCCCTACCAAGCAAAGTTCATTAGCTCTAAGCAAGGTAATTATCCTCTGACATGTGCATTTTAGAAGGGTCTATGTGTACCCTGAGCAAATGTTTGCACTTTGCTTGATCTTTTCTCTGCTTGTCTATAGGCATGTGCGTGCATGTGTATACATGTGCATTCTAACTCATGCATGTGCTTGTGTACACACATTCACTAACATACATTGTGCTACCGTGGGAACACAATGAATACAGTTGGAACTTATGTTATTATTATTTTTGCTAATCTCATCACACCTATAACGGAATTGAATAATGATGATGTAAGATTCAGTTAGATTTATATATTTGGTTGACATGTTTGTGATGCTGTTGATTCAGATGGCCGGATAGCTACATCTGTTCAGAATTCAGAGGGTACTGAGTAATTTCTTTTTATTGCTACTTGCTAGAAAATGGCATTAAAATTTTACTTTGCTTATTTAACTGTACCAAACCTTCCAGCTATGAACTGAATATCCTTGAGCATAAGAAATGCTGGCATTGCATTTTTAATAAGCACCCCAGGTGATTCTGATAAAAGGTGTTCTCCTGATCAAAGTTTGAGAAAACCTGGTCCAGAGCGGTAACTAGGATGGAGCAGAGTAAATATTTATTGAACCTTGACTATGGACCAGGTGCTTTTATGTATGTCGTCTCACATAATCTATACCACAGCACTCTGTTTTCACATATGAGGAGAATACGGCTCAGGGAAGAAAATAATGTGCTCTGAATCACACAGCTTCAACACGATGGATATAAGAATTTAACCCAGAATTAGTTGAGATCACACATTCTAGAATCAGACGACCTAGGATGGAGGCCTAGTTTAGGAACTTCCTGTGTGACCTTGGAAAACTGCTCAATCACTCTGTATCTCAGTTTCCTTATCCATAAAATGGAGATATTAACATATACCTCACAAGGTTGGTAAAGAATTAATGGAGATAGTACATGGAAAGTGCTCAGAAGAGCAGCTGACAGAGCAGGTGCTCAGTAAATGACAGCAGCAGCTGCTGCTATATCATTATTATTATCCTCATTACCATTATTATCATCAATGACATCATCATGATTATATGACTTCAAAGAACTTGCTGTTTTCCATATCATGTCATCCCTCTACAGTTGTGATTATAATATATTCTTCACAATACAAAATTACTCCCTGGAGAGAATAAATGTTATATAATGATACATTCAACACCTTGAATCAATCACTCCATCTTCTCCCCTCAGCCATCTCTCTCTTTATTGGCTCCTTTCCCTCTGCCCTCACTACTCACCGATCTCTGCAGACTTGACGGTGGGCATCACTGAAAATGGTCATCTAGTATGGAGATATGCAAGAAACTATAACAGAAAAAAAACCACAGGGGTCTCAGCAAGGAACCTGCATACTATGAAGCAGATGCACATTTGTTTCAAAGAAAAACCCACCCGTTGATTAAACATTTTAGGGCAATAAGAGGAGCCTCAGTAAACGGTGGCATCAACTACGTCCTGTGGTTTAGATGGGTTATTATAAGATATAAGTGTATTAGAAAAGTCTTTAGGCCACAAATACTATCCTGGAGTCACAAAAATTCACCTTGACTTTAATCACATCTTTCTCAGTCCCATACTTCTAATGCTTCCCCAGTCTGGAAGGCAAATACTGCATATAGGTCAGGAATATGGATTTTAGAGAAAGATAGACCCAAGAACTGGCACAGCCACTTATGAGCAATATATTTTTGGGAAAATTATTTCAATTTTCTGAGCCGCATCTTCCTCAGAGGGAAAACAACGATAAGAAGAATTCTAATCTTAAAGGGTTGTTATGAAGATTAGATAACATATTGTCAGTAATGTACTGTTCCTTGTAAACCTTGAAAGCCTCCTCACAGCATCTGGGCACAAGCTGTGACACCTTACAACACTACACCAATTATTTATGAGTACCCAAAAGCTTGAACTGCATTTTCCCAGTTAACTAGAGAGCTCAACTAGATAGAGCCCATGGATATTGGGTATTGAAATAGAAACCCAAAGTAACTTTTTTTTTTGAGACAGAGTCTCACTCTGTTGCCCAGGCTAGAGTGAGTGCCGTGGCATCAGCCTAGCTCACAGCTACCTCAAACTCCTGGGCTCAAGGGATCCTTCTGCCTTGGCCTCCCGAGTAGCTGGGACTACAGGCATGCGCCACCATGCCCGGCTAATTTTTTGTATATATTTTTAGTTGGCCAATTAATTTCTTTCTATTTTTAGTAGAGATGGGGTCTCGCTCTTGCTCAGGCTGGTTTCGAACTCCTCACCTTGAGCGATCCGCCCGCCTCGGCCTCCCAAAGTGCTAGGATTACAGGCGTGAGCCACCGCGCCCAGCCAAAGTAACTTTTTAATAATAAATGTTGTTCTACATATATTAGAATGTAAAATAGGATTATAGTGCACTTCTTAAGATTTAATAAAAAAAATTAGCATCTTTTAAGTATTATATCACTGGATATTCTTTCCATGCAGAAATCAAAGCCAAAAATGATATACTTGTTCAACCAGTCACATATTTGATTCTCATTAGAGAATGCACTATTCCAAGCATGAATCTTTCTGGAATGAGACTTTTTGGAAGTCATGACCTTTCCTTCTGTTATCATTGGAATAAAAAAATCAATGTATTTTCTACCTTAATTCAGCATGCTGGGAAGAAGTCAGCCACTCAGATATTCCGGTGTAATTATTTCATTATAAGAAGTAAAACCTAAATATAGGGTCTTGCTACTTTAAATAATTAAAGCTTTAAAAACCACGATTGAAAAACCCCAGTGAGCCAAATTCATATGTGATTACTGCAAATTTAATGTTTCTGCTCCTTTAGGGGTTTTATTAAACACAAATTCCCAAGTTACAACACTTAGCGCAGGACATCTTGTTGAGCCCCTCAGCACAGAGAGAGTTCTCGAGCTCTGTGTTCTACTTTCTGCATTCTTTGGGGAAGACTGAAGGAGAACCCATCTGGAGCAAAGAAAAAAATCACAGGCAAAAACTTGAAAAATGCATTTCAATAAATTTGGAAAAATTTCCTAAAAAGAATGGACCTTTTCCTAGTAAAAAAATATATAACCTACTCAAAATATAACTTACCAAACTGACTCAGATAGAAACAGAAAACTCAAATGGACCTGTAAGTGTGAAACACAAATTGAATCAGTATTTTACTCCATTTTAAACAAAATATTCCAGAGCATGAAGAATGTGTAATCTCAGTGGTATGCACATGGGTATTTGTTAAATTATTATCTTCCTTTTCTGCATGTTTATAAAATTTCCTAACTGAAAGTTTAAACAAAGAAAAAAAGTTTATAAAGAAAGAAATGACAAGGATCTTCTCGGGGATGAGATTAGTTATGCAAGGCCAGAGGAGGAAGCAAGAAAGAGTGGGAAAAGATGAAGAAGATGGAACAATGAGTAAGCATGGGTTGAATTTGGGGTTAGAAAATGGAGCCAGAGACTGAGGAGAGATATTTTGAGTAATTGGAATGGAAATATATAGCAAAAATCATTTAGGATATTGTTACATGGCCTAATAAGAAGTCTACACATGCTTAAACGCCCTTTGAGTCATAGTTATTCTTTTGGATGTTACACCATGTTAACATTGTCTTAAACACCGTGAACAAGGCCAAGCTTCATTTAGGTTTCAGATGTATATTTACATTCCTTAATATTATATTACTACCCAGATAAAAGCACCATCAGCATATAAGAGGTCAGATCAAATTGAAAGCATAAGAAAACTCAGAATACCCCGTTTTGCATTTTGGCCACAGTCAAAATCACAAAAGCATCCGTGTTCTGATAAATTGTCAAAAGAAGGCAGAAACTTGCAAAGGAATGCAAATCACCAAGCCTGTGATTCCTCCTTGTCAAGACCTGAAGAAACATGATGAGGCAACTTCTTCAAATGTTACAATTTAGCCTTCCCTTCCACAAGCAGCTAGAGCTCTAGCTCTCCCAATAGTAAGCTTCTAGACCAGAGAGGAAAGAATGCGCCAAGAGAGAATATTTTTGTTGGCTCTCCATAAGGGCAGGAATTCTATAAATGTTTACTGTCATAAACTCCAAATGAACGAAATAAAATCACTGCAGATCAACTTCTCAGCATGGTCACTACTCTTCCGAAGTATGGTAGCCAAAAACATGCCTGAAAGATGATTGGCTGGGTTCATGAAGGTATACAATATTGATCATGTTACACCTTGGCATCAAATGAAACCAGCCTCCAGAAAATATGCTCTTAGAAAGCTGTGTTCACGGCCGGGCGCGGTGGCTCACGCCTGTAATCCTAGCACTCTGGGAGGCCGAGGCGGGTGGATCGCTCAAGGTCAGGAGTTCGAGACCAGCCTGAGCAAGAGCGAGACTCCGTCTCTACTATAAATAGAAAGAAATTAATTGG
>CAUYRT010107619.1:0-16957 GCA_963574885.1 Lepilemur ruficaudatus
AGAAAAAATTAGCCGGGCATGGTGGCGCATGCCTGTAGTCCCAGCTACTTGGGAGGCTGAGGCAGTAGGATTGCTTGAGCCCAGGAGTTTGAGGTTGCTGTGAGCTAGGCTGATGCCATGGCACTCACTCTAGCCCAGGCAACAGAGTGAGACTCTGTCTCAAAAAAAAAAAAAAAAAAAAGAATATATATCCTTATGTGAGTAGCACACTGTATAGTAAGTCTTGAAATCAGAAAGTGTGAGTCATCCAACTTTGTTCTTTTTTAAGATTGTTTTGGCTATTCTGTGTTCCTCACTTTCCATATGAATTTTAGGATTAGTTGTCCATTTCTGAAAAAAGTCAGCTGGGATTTTGAAAGGGATTGCATTGAATCTGTGGATTGCTCTTGGTGGTATTGTCATTTTAATAATAATTCTTCCTATCCATGAGCACAGACTGACTTTCCATTTATTGAGACCTTCTTTAACTTCTTTCAGCAATGTTTTGTAGTTTTAGGTGTATAAGTTTTACACATCCTTGCTTAAATTTATTCTTAATTATTTTGTTCTTTTTGATGTTGTTATAAATTGGATGGCTTGATTTTATGTTTGGTTGTTTATTACTAAGGTATAGAAATACTATCCATGTTTATATATCGATTGTGTATTCTACCACTTTTCTGACCTTGATTATTACATCTTGATAGTTTTTGTGGATTCTCTGGGATTTCTGTAGATAAGGTCATGTCATCTGGAAAGAGTGATAGTCATATTGCTTCCTTTCCAATCTGGATACCTTTTTTTTCTTGCCTAATTTTTCTAGCCAGAACCCCCAATACAATGTTAATTAGAAGTGGCAAGTGCAGAAGTTCTTTTCCTATTCCTGATTTTGTGGGAAAAACATTTAGTCTTTTATGATTAAGTAACACTAAGTTTTTCATAAGTGACTTTTATCAGGTTGAGGAAGCTTCCTTCTATTCCTAGTTTATTGACTGTTTTTATCATGAAAGGGTGTTAGACTTGGTCAAATGCTTTTTCTGCATCTATTGAGATGATCATATAGGTTTTGTCCTTTATTTTATTAATATGATGTATTATATTTATTGACATATGTTAAATCAACTTTATATTTCTGGAACAAATATCATTTGGTTATAGTGTATAATTCTTTTTATGTGTTACTGGATTCAGTTTGCTAGTATTTCGGATTTTTTTCATCTGTAAGAGTAATGGTCTGTAGTCTTCTTTTTTTATAATGTCTTTGGTTTCAGTATCAGAGTAACACTGGTCTCATAAAATGAGTTGGGAAGTATCCCTATGATCCATTTTTAGTTCATTTTTCTATATTGCACAAGGTGTGAATTGAAGTTAATGTCTTTGCATACATGTATCAATTGTTGTAGCACCACTTGTTGAAAAGACTCCACTGAATTGCTTTTACAATTTTGCTGGAAATCAATTGACCATATTCGTGTGGGTCTATTTCTTTACTTTCTATTCTGTTCCATTATTTTTGGATCTATCTGTACACCAATACCACACTCACTGTCTTTATTACTGTAGCTTTATCCTTTAATATTGGTCTTATTCAAATTTTTTTCCCACTATTCTGCATCCTCTACATGTCCATGAATTTTAAAATCAACTTCTCAAATTCTTTATTGTAGTAAAATATATATAACAGAATTTAGCATTTTGGCCACGTTTAGATGGACTCTTCAGTGACATTAAATACATTCACACTGATGTACAACCGTCACCACCATCCATGGCCAGAACTTTTTCATCATTCCAAACTGAAACTCTGTGGCCATTAAATAACAACCCCTCATCCTTCCCTCTTCCCAGCCCTTGTCAACCACCATTTTATTTTCTGTCTCCATGAATTCGACTACTCTAGGTACCTCAAGTAAGTGGAATCATACAATATCTGTACTTTTTTATTTTTTTTTTATTTTTTGAGACAGTCTTACTTTGTTGCCCGGTCTAGAGTGCCATGGCATTAGCCTAGCTCACAACAACCTCAAACTCCTGGGCTCAGGCAATCCTTCTGCCTCAGCCTCCCAAGTAGCTGGGACTACAGGCATGCGCCACCATGCCCAGCTAATTTTTTCTATATATTTTTAGTTGTCCAGCTAGTTTCTATTTTCGTAGAAACAGGGTCTTGCTCTTGCTCAGGCTGGTCTCAAATTCCTGAGTTCAAACGATCCACCCTCCTTGGCCTCCCAGAGTGCTAGGATTACAAGCATGAGCCACCAGCCTATCTCAGTCCTTCTGTGACTGGCTTAATTCACTTAGCATAATGTCTTCAAGGTTCGTCCATGCTGTAGCATATGCCAGAATTTTCTTCCTTTTAAAGGCGGAATAATATGCCAGTGTACGTTTGTATGTACATGCCACATTTACTTATCAATTCATCTGTCAGTAGACATTTGGGTTATTTCCACCTTTTGGCTATTGTGAATGATGCTGCTATGAACATTGGCGTACTCAACTTCTCAATTTTTACAAAAGAAAAAAAATAAGCCAGTTGGCATTTTAATTAGGGTAGCATCGAATCAATAGATCACTTTGGGGGAGAATTGCCCATCTTAATAATACTGAGCCTTCCAACCCATAAACCTACATATCTTTTCATTTATGTAGAAATTCTTTAATTTTTCTCAACAGTGTTTCATAGTTTTCAATGTACAGGTCTTACACTTTTTTTGGTCAGATTTATCACCATGTTTTCCATGCTATTGCAAATGGTATTTATCAACATTTTTATTTCTGATTGTTGCTAATATGGGGAAATACAGTGATTTTGGAAATTGGTCTTGTATCCTGAAAACCTCACTAAACTCACATATTAAGTCTAGTTATCTTTTTTCCATAGGATTTTCTACATAAATGATCGTATCATCTGAAAATACAGTCTTCTTTCTTTCTAATCTGGATGCCTTTTATTTGCTTTTGTTGTTTTCTTTGCCTAATTGCCCTAGCTAGAACCTGCAGTACAATGTTGAATAATAGTGGTAAAAGTGAACATGCCTATTTTGTTCCTGATCTCAGGGGGAAAGCTCTCAGTTTTCACCATGAAATATTATGTTAGCCATAGATTGTTTTTATAGATGCTTTTTAGCAGGTTGAAGAAGTTCCTTTTATTACTACTTAGCTGAGAATTACTATCAGAAATAGATGTTGGGTTTTGTCAAAATTTTTTAGAATCTATTGAGATATTCATGTGGTTTTTCTTTAGTAGTTTGTTACTATGTGAATTGCATTAATTGAATGTGAAACCACTCCTATTTGCTGGGGTAAATTCCACTTCACCACTGCATGTTAGCCTCTTCACATGTTGTTGAATTCAATTTGCTAAACCCTTATTAAGAATTTGTTCATTAATGATCCATGTAACCAAAAACATTTGTACCCCCATAATATTTTGAAATTAAAAAAAGAATTTGTTCATCTGTGTTCAAGAGGGATATCATACATTCCTTGTACTGTCTTTGGATGTGGTATCAGGGTATTATTGGCCTCATGGAATGAGTTGAGAAATATTCCTTCCTCTTTAATTTTCTAGAAGAGCTTGTATAGAATTGGAATTATTTCTTTGTTAAGAATTTGGTAGGCAAGCTAGGCATGGTGGCTCATGCTTATCATCCCAGCACTTTGGGAGGCCAAGGCAGGAGGATCACTTGAGGGCAGGAGTTCAAGACCAACGTGGGCAACATAGTGAGACCCCATCTCTAAAAAACATGTTTTTTAATTAGTCAGGCATGGTGGTCCATACCTGTATACCAGCTACCCAGGAGAATGAGGCAGGAGGATCACCTGAGCCTAGGAGTTCCAGGCTGTCATGCGCCATGATCATGCTGTGAATAGCCACCCAGCACACCTCACACTTCAGCCTAAGAGACCTAATCTCTTAAAAAAAAAAAAAAAAAAGCTCCTAAAGTGCTGGGATTACAAGGCATAAGCTACCATGCCTGGTCCCAATTATTTTGTTACATGAAATTTATAGGTAGGTATCTAATCCTGCTCCTTCTTCTGTCTACTAGTGCTTTATAATTTATAACACATTTTATAATTTTGTATTCTAAACTCATCTGCAATGGGAACATAACCTGTGGGACTTCTGTGAGGCTGGGTTTGGTGAACTTACATATAGGTAAGTTTTATGTTTGCCTCTCTGAGGCTCCACGCTTTCTATGTTATTTCTTATTTTTGATATTACTAGGTCATAAAAGTAGTGTATGTTCAAACATTAAAGCCACTTGAGAACAAGCTTTGGTTATTAATTATCATGGGAGTCTTTTTTTCCTCGACCCAGAATTCAGGTCAAGTCACATGAGCTTCCATGTTTCTCTGGGCTTAAAGATGGATTTTTCTCTTTTCCACCATGTATTAGGGTTTTTAGAGGAACAGAATCAGAGAGAGAGAGAGAGAGATTTTTTTATGAAGAATTTTCTCACACAATTATGGAGGCTGAGAATTCCCACAGTCTGCTGTCTACAACTCCCAGGAACCCAGGTAAGCTGGTGGTGTAATTCAGTCTGAGTCTGAAGGCCTGAGAAACACGGGAGCCAGGGGTGTAAATCCCAGTCTAAGGGCTGGAGAAAATGAGATAGGATGTTCCAGTTCAAGCAGGCAGGAAGAAGCAAAAGGGAAAAATTCTTTCTTCCACTTTCATCCTGCAACACAGATAATGCTTTTGTTCTATTCAGGCCCTGAATGGATTGGATGAAGCCCACCCATACTGGGGAGGGCAGTTTACTGAGTCCATCAATTGAAATGTTAATCTCATCCAAAAACACCCTCAGACACACCTAGAAATAACGTTTAATCTGGGCACCCCAGATTGAACATGGCTAGTCAAGTTGTTATATAAAATTAACCGTCACAGGCCGGGCGTGGTGGCTCACACCTGTAATCAATCCTAGCACTCTGGGAGGCCGAGGCGGGCGGATCGCTCAAGGTCAGGAGTTCGAAACCAGCCTGAGCAAGAGCGAGACCCCGTCTCTACTATAAATAGAAAGAAATTAATCAGCCAACTAAAAATATATAGAAAAAAATTATCCGGGCATGGTGGCGCATGCCTGTAGTCCCAGCTACTTGGGAGGCTGAGGCAGAAGGATCACTTGAGCCCAGGAGTTTGAGGTTGCTGTGAGCTAGGCTGACGCCACAGCACTCACTGTAGCCTGGGCAACAGAGTGAGACTCTGTCTCAAAAAAAAAAAAAAAGTTAAAAAAAAAAAATTAACCACCACATACGTTTTCACTGAGGATGCAGCACTTTAAGGGTTCTAAGTTGTTGTGGAAGTTTCAGCTCCCAAGGGCACAAGACGTTGTCTCCTATACCTGCTTGGAGTCACAGCCCAACCCCCAAGGCCGCCCTGTGTCCCCACCAAGCTCTAGATCCCAAGGTGGACACAGTGATAACTCATGTGCTTAGCTCTCTGGTTTCCTGCTTTTTCTTCCCTTTTTGACAGCTCAGCTATGCACTTGAAGAATATCTGTTATGTTTTATCCAGAATTTCTCTATGACTATTTGGTCCTTTGTATTTGGTCCTCCATATTGTCAGAATCACAATTTTTCTTTTCTTTTCTTTTTTTTTTTTTTTTTTTTTGAGACAGAATCTTGCTATATTTCCCATCCTGGTCTCAAATTCCTGCCTCAGCCTCTGGAGTAGCTGGGATTACAGGCACAAGCCACTGTGCCTGGCTTCATTTACTTCCTAATCTATCATCATCAGACTTCACTTCCACAACTTCATGAAAGCTATTCTTCAAAGGCCTTTGCTAACCAGCAGGCAACCAGATTCCATGGATGTTGTTTTAATTAGGATGCGTTCCAGCCACAAGTGGTGAACTACTGGACTAAAAGTGGCTTCCCCCATAAAGATGCTTGATTTTTCTAAGATAGGTCCCAGGATCAGTGTGGGGACTGATTCAATTCAATTTCATCAGGTACTTGTGTTTTTTCTGTCCTGCTCTGCCACCCCCAAGATGGAATCGATGTTTTCTTACCTTATTGTCATGGGGTAGCCATCTTCCATCACCACATCAAGATAGCAAAAGATGGCAGGCAAAAATAAAGACTTCTTCCTTACAGGCTTCTCTTTTACCGAGTAGGAAAATCTTTCCAGAAGCCCCATGCAAATGGCCCTTTCTCCCCTTTGGCAAGAACTGCCACGTGTGAATCCCTGGAGCAATACTGAGCAGAGAGTAGAATGGAGTCATCTCCGGGGCTGTTGGGGCAAGCAGGGGTTCTGTTTACAAGGAACGTGAGTTGTAGAAAGGCACAGGCCAAGATCCTTGTCCTTAAGCTGCACGTTGTCTGGGGGAGGCAAAAGAATGCAAACAAAGCAAATGCAAATTTCATACTCATATAATCTTAGGTGTGAAAAAATATAAACGCCCTATTTGTCTATACCCAAACCTAATTTCTACCCTAAGCCCTCTTTCTGTCCCACAGGAAACTTATCTGTCACATCCACGTTAAACTCAGTCATGGGTAGGCAGCCAACTGTGTCTGCCATGGACACCTCTGCTCTTCTTGTGTAGGACGGTATAGAACAAAACTGCTGGTTTGGAACAGGCATCGTACACTGCTGCCCATCTGGTCTTAAAACACAGTCCTCCTTTGCTCAAGAAGGCCCCCAACTGCAAGGTAACAGCAAATCACACTGTCTCCTAAAAGCACTCTGCGTAATTTGTTCACTTATTTATTTATTTGGGGCATCAGAGCTTAGTTATCAACCCTAGGGAGAAGGAGGGTGGCAAGAAAAAAAATCTTTGACTTGTTATAAATCTGAAGCAAAGAGAAGTAGCCTAGGTGACTGTTTCTTTGGAAATGGCTACATTGTTTCCTATTTTGGGCAGAGCGGGGGAGGGCAGCTGGAGGCAGACACGAAGTTCAGGTATGGACAAACAGAGGCTTTACATTTTGCACAGCCCAGTGTGTGTGACTGAAATGTGCATCCGCCACATCTGTTTGCAATTCTGCTGCCTCCAGCAGACAGCGAGCACCTCGAGGACAGAGACCTGGCTCTACGCTTTTCTTTGATATCTCTTCCCTCCCTTTCACTTTTCTCAGACCTGCAGCATAAGAGGTACTCCACCAAAATGTTTGTTTAATGAAAGGTTGCTTGTGTGAATGAATAAATGAGCAAAGGAGGTTACTACAGTGGGAGAAAACAAGCCCACCAGATTTTTCAACCAAGTCTATTTAAACGTATCCTGATTAAGGGGAGAAATGTGGAAATGCACATACGTATACACTCACGCAGGAGGGAGAGCAAGGGGAGAAATCTCTGCAAGCTACAATCACTGAGTAAAAAGGAGACAGGCTAATCAGAGAGCCAGACGGGCCCCACCTGACTCCTACTGCAGCTGGGGCGGGGGCGGGCTGGTGGGGAATAGAAGGTTCCGGTGGAGCCCTCTCCCCTCTCCTGCAGCCCCAGTCTGCCCCCTCTGCCCCACTCCCACTGCTCTGTGAGGAGGCTTGGAGGATGTGAGGAGGGGAGGCAGCCCAGTTGGGCTTCCAGAACGAGGCAGGATGGTGTGAGCTCAAACGCCCTGCAATTGCTGGAGCAACAGTGGCGACACTTGAGTTATTCACAAAGGCTGGAATTCAAATAAGGCTGGCACTGCTCCAAGTCGCAGTAGCTTAGGAGGAGAGAGAAAGGCGTATTAACTATTCATCAAGATCTTAGCGTTGCATGGGCTCTGAGGGTTCTCCATCTGCGTCCCTCCCTCTGTCACTGATGGGGGGTGGGCTCCAGAAGCACTTTATCTGTCAGTCTGGGGGTGGGGTGGGGGTGGGGGGCCGAAGTTAGGCAGATTTGTCTCATCACATGATGGGGGACCTGTATCATGTGATGGCTCCGGTGATGTTGGAGGCAGCATGTGACTCCCAGGGCTACGTGGGCTCAAAAACAATTTAAATACAAAAACACAAGCAGGTTCCCCTCCTCTCCTTTGCCTTTTGGTCTGGCTCTCCCTATCTTTCGGTTGGTGCCTGACCGAATGGAAAACCCGTCACCTTGCAGCCACTAACCTGTGAGTGCCGGGTACCTGGAGTCCAGGCCCCTCTGCTGGGGGGGCCCCCAGGAGCTGTGCCCCATCATTTGGCAGCCCACTGACTCCCAGCCTGGTAAGTTTCTGCACACTTGGAGCAATTATCTGCAAAGCTGTCCTCAACTGCCTCATTAGCATGCGCAGGGCACCCTCGTTGGGCACACTGGGAGGGAAGTGCCCGTGAGGAGCTGCAGCGCTCCAGGCGGATGCAGGCTTCCCGGGGAGCAGCGCAGCAGGTTCTGCTGGGGTGGAAGGGGCTTCTCCATCTCCGTCCTCTGTCTTCCCAACCTCCCCCTTCCCGGATCTCCCCTCTCTCGGTCTTGCTCCTCCGAGTCGCCCTCATCTCTCACCTTCCCTCTCCACCCCTCTTTTATTTTCCCTTTTTTATTTACCACTCTTTCCGTCTCTCTCCCATTGCTTTTCTCAGGAGGTCTTCTCACCTTGTTTTTTGAATTATTTTTTTTTTGGATACGTAGATTTTATGTTCTTTCTATCCAAAACCTGAAAGACCAGCTTCTCAGGACTTGGGGGATTGGAAATGTACCAATTGCCCCTTTGGAACTTTTTTTTTTACTAAGACAACGTAGATTGCCCAAGATTGCCCAGTTCCTGTCGTGTGTACATGTGTGCGCCTATGTGTTAAGGGAGATTGATACATGTCTTGGGGCCATCAGAACTGTTCCTTGGGAGATTATTTGTTGGCCCCAGATGCCAGCTCAGCTAGGGGATCCTCGAGTGACAGCAGGTGCAGTTGCAGTGGTCCGTCCAGGGACAATGCTCTCTGACCCCAAACATCTGACTCTCTTGGAGAGGAATCAGGGCTTAAAGCAGGAGCCAAAATCTCGTGCTGAATGCTTAGGGAGTCACTCAGGTGTCACAAGTTATCTCAAAGAGCTGGCTGAGGGTTTGAGACCACACCTTTGCAGAATGAGGCAGAGTGTTGGCTAAGAAACTAACCATGGAGAAGCCCAATGTAAATTTAATCATGGCAGCGACTGTGGCCACAGGACGAGGAAATGATGGCTGTGTCGAAAGGTCTGGTTCACTGTTACCTGGGCATGCTGACATCTGTTTGGCAAGAAACAGTTAACAATTACAGAGCACAATTCACCCAACAACTCAATGAAAGGGTGCTGTTTTTATTCCCATTTTAGAGACAGAGAAACTGAGGCACAGAGTGGCTAGTTGGGTCACTTGTTTAAGGTCATTCAGCTAGCAAGTGATAGAGCCAGGATTTGAGCCAGGCTGTTTTTCTCCAGTTAAGCACTGTTGTAAACTGCCTCACAAAATAGCTATCTATCTAACAGTTACTATGGGACAGGTAAAGCGCAAGTTTGGGGTCTACATTTGTGAACAAAACAGAGAGATATCCTATTCTCATGGTGTTTACAGTCCAGTGGGGAAGGCAGCTATTAAACAAATCACACAAGACAATGGATCATTTCAGACTGGAATATTTGCTAAGAAGGAAAAAAATAAGCTACCACCTGTATGAAGACATACTTCAGTTGTGGGGAGTGACAGAGGAGGAAGACTTGGTCCATGGAGGCCTCTCTGATGACATCATATTTAAGTTGGGATCTCAGAGAGGAGTAAGGGACAGCCAGGTGGAGAGTCAGCGCAGTCCAGACAGAGGGAATGGCACGTGTGAAGCCACTGAGGCGGGAAAGAGCTGGGACCCCTCGAGGAGCAGCAAGAATGCCGGCAGACTGAGCACAGGTGTGCATGGGACCATGGTAGGTGCAGCTATCCAGATTACATGGGGCACTGTAGGCCTTGCTGAGTGACCTGGGTTTCATCCCAGGATCAATGAACAACCATTAAAGCATTTTAAGCAGGGAAACAGCACAGTTGGATTTGCAATAGGAGAAGAATTCCACGAGAGCTGTCTCAGTTTTTGTTGCATTTCAAACCACCTCAGGGCTTAGTGGCTTAAAAAACAGTCATTTATAGCTCGTTATTCTGCGAGTTGGCAGCTGCAGCTGGGATCATCTGGGCAATTCTTCTATTCTTGCCTGGGTTCACTCATGTAGCCAGTCAGTTGGCAGACTAGCTGGAGCTGGTCTAGACCTACAGGGTCTCACCCAGGTGTATGTTGATTGGCAGGGGCAACTGAATTGGCTGGACCGTGTGTCTCCATATTTAGCAGGCTAGCCTGGCCTTCTGAGTATGACAGCTGGGTCCCAAATTCAGCAAGAGAAAGGAAGCTTCCGTACACAAGCACTTTTTAGACATCTGCTTGTGTTTACTACTGCCCCATTGGCCTAACCAAGTTACACAGTCGAGCCCAGACTTACGGGGTGGTGAAATAAGTCTCTTGGTGGTTTGTTTATTTTTTTCCCCCCCGAATACTCCATGAATTCAAAAGGACAAGCTAGATGTTGTCTCCCTCTGACATTGGGAGAAATTGAAAGCTAAGAGGAAATTTGGAGCCAATTTTGTTATTAGAGATGAACTTAGACATGGTCATATATCAGACTTTGTTTTCTACTTAGAACAAGCAAGGGTCTGAGCATCTATTTTGGGCATGGATCAGAAGGTGTCCAGAATAAGGTGCGTGTGGTACATTAAGGTCTTCTGTTCTCACAGGATTATTAGGGATGACTTGGAGTCCAGGGAGACTTTTGAGATTGTTATCCTGTAATGAAATTTGGGCCGTGTGGAACTCAATGTGCTCAAGTGTTCTAGGTACAGTAACAGCATGTG
Organism: Lepilemur ruficaudatus; assembly: GCA_963574885.1. Lineage (NCBI taxonomy): Eukaryota > Metazoa > Chordata > Mammalia > Primates > Lepilemuridae > Lepilemur > Lepilemur ruficaudatus. Next base: position 10,752 of record CAUYRT010107619.1, read on the forward strand.
CAGAGACCCTGAGACAAAAAATGTGGGGCTTGTTTGGGAAATAAAAGGAAGGTGATTCAGTTTAATGTAATTGCAGTGGGGATGGAAAGAGAGTGGACAGATTGGAAAAATGTTTAAGAGGTAGAAATACCAAGTCTTGCCAATGGGTTAGATATAGTAGTTGAAGGAAAGGCACATATTACAGAAGACCTGCAGGTTGAAAGTGGAAAGACTGGAAGAGGGAACAGGAGTTTCCCATGAGACATTCAAACATCCAAGAAGACTACAATAGACAGTAGGATGCGCCTGCCCAAAGAGGCTTAGACTTGATATGTAAATCTGGAAACCAGTTGAAATCCCTGAGAAGGTAAAGAGGAAAATCACGGAGGGGCCAAACTGGAACTTCAGGCTGTCCAACCCATAGAAATCAGATAAAAGAGGTACCCATGAAGGAGTTTGAAAGAGGAGGAGGGAAATCAGAGTGTGGTCTCATGAGGCTAAGCGTGGAGACTATTTCCGGAAGGAGGAAGGGATCAACTGGGTCACATGTCACTGAGACATTGAATAAAAGTGTCACCTTGGAGAGGGGGAAAGGAGGATGCTAAAGCAAGTAGAGTGCTCTTGGAAAACAGCATGTGTTTAAAATGGTATAATCTTCTCCAGTAACATGTGAGTGCTTGGGTTCAAGCACCTGGAGATGGTGGGGTGCAGTCAGGTTAAAGTTTGGATGGATAAATTCCACAGAGAGAAAAGGGGTGTCCAAGGGAATGATTGCAAAAGCGACACATGCACAGGATCTAAGCTGGACCGGAATGGGAAGGAGCAGGAAGGAGTGATGGAGAGCGAGTGAGCGGTGGGCTGGGTGGAGGAGGTTATGGTGAGGTGAAATAACTGCATCCTCAGAGGTAGCCCAGCTCTCACATCACCTGGGGGCATCGGCAGGATCAGAGAACCTGGGAACTTGTTAGAAATGCGGACTATCAGGCCCCACCCCAGATCTTCTGAGTCCAAATCTGTGTTTTAACAAGATACTCAGGTGATTTGTGTGCACATCAAAGTTTGGTAAGCACTGATGTAGGTTGTCTTGTGGGGAAAAAAAATGATGCTGTTCTGGGGAGGGTGAGAAGATAATGATCCTCAAAATGTCCCACTCATCTCTATTTTTTCCCTTTCAAAACAGATCTTAATTTAGCAAACGGTCCTTTTTAATCCCCTGGTTCCTGCTTTTTATTTTGTTTATGATGCAAGCTTTCAAACATATATAAATATAGAATAGTTTAGTGAAAGCCAGTGTACCATCACTAGCTTTGATAATTTTCAACTCACAGCCAATCTGGTTTTCTCTATACCATCCCACCCAGGATTTTTTTTAAATCAAATCTTAGACATTATATAATTTCATCTATAAATTTTTCATTACCTATGAAAGACAAGAACCCTCTTTTTAAACATAACGACTGAACCATAAACATCACCACATCCACCAAAATCAAAAATAAATTCTTATCACCAGATACTCACTTAATGTGACCCTCATATCTGCAATTGGCTTGGTATTTAATTCGTGGTTTGATTACCCCAGCAAGGTCCACGTACGGCAACTGGGTGATACATATCTTAAATCTTTTATAATTTATAGGTTTCTTCTTCATTTTTTTTTTCTTGAAGCTTTGTTCTAAAGAAATAAGAACATTTGTCCTCTAGATTTTCTCAAAGTCTGGACTTCACTGATTTCTTACTCATAGTATCATTTAATATGTTCCTCTGTCCTTTGTATTTTTTGCAAACTGGGAATTATATCTAATGGAAATTTCTTTTGAAAAACCCTTTATAATGAAATATACATAAAGCAGGTATAAAACATACATGTACCACCTGAGGAATAAAAATTCCCTTTAGACTTGTAACAACTACCTAGTACCTTAGAAACCCTCCAATAAAATCCCTCCTCATCGTCCCTAGAGGTAACCTCTATTTGGACTTTTGTAATAATTTTTCTGTCTCCTGTGGAGTTTTATCACACATGCTCATTCTTTTTTTTTTTTTTTTTGAGACAGAGTCTCACTCTGTTGCCCGGGCTAGAGTGCCCTGGCATCAGCCTAGCTCACAGCAACCTCAAGCTCCTGGGCTCAAGCAATCCTTCTGCCTCAGCCTCCCAAGTAGCTGGGACTACAGGCATGTGCCACCATGCCCGGCTAATTTTTTACATATATTTTTAGTTGTCCAATTAATTTCTTTCTGTTTATAGTAGAGACGGGGTCTCGCCCTTGCTCAGGCTGGTCTTGAACTCCTGACCTTGAGCTATCCACCCGCCTCGGCCTCCCAGAGTGCTAGGATTACAGGCGTGAGCCACCGCGCCTGGCGGTGTGTTTTTCTTAATCTTGAATGTGTGCTCTTGGCTGACCCTATTTGTGCTTAGGGAATCCCCTAATTTGTGAATAAAAATAGTACAAATAATAATAGCCCACATGCATCAAACACTTCCTCTGTGATAAACTGTTCACATGCATTGTGTTACTTTAGGTTCTCTAGGATGGAATTAGACACAGAAGAGTTTTATTGAGCAAAAATGAACAGCTGAGAAGGATAAAGGAGAGGACACGAAAGAAAACAGGGAGAACTTTTAGACAGCGATGCAGGAGGTTGGGTAGGAGGAGGCTCAGACCATGGGGGTAGTTCTAAGAAAGTTCCAGCCAGAATGAGGTTCAAGTTCAAGTTCAAGTCAAAGTCCCTCATTAAAGACGTTCCTCCTCTTGCAGGAACTGGGCCCACACTGGTGCCTTTGTTGACTATGGGGGTGGATCCAGAGAGTCAGCAGCTGGGGTCATCAGTCAAATCTGTTCCCTGCAGTAGGCGATGGGGCTGCCGCGTGCATGAACTCATTTCCTCTCCCGACAGATGAAAACCAGAGGGCTTATGCAACTTGAACAAAGGCACGCCACTAGTAAGTGACACAACTAGATTTTAACACAGGCAGTCTGGTTTCAGAGCCCATAACAGGTAGATAGGTAGGTGAGTGGATAGACAGATAGGAATATATGAAGATATAATAGATACAGTACATATACAAATATTGAATCCAAAATTTAACTGATTTTATTCCTTTTTATAAATGTCATGAATTATTTTTAATTCCCCAAATTTGTCATGGAAAGTCATGGTCATTACTTTTGGGGAATGCCTTGGGCTTTGTACCAACTGGTAAGATATTTGGGAAGAAAATAAACTTCAATTGCTTCTTTTATCTTTAAAATCAGCATTTAAATGACAAATACTAAAGTTTCATTTTTCAAATCAATGAACAGCATGACGATCTCCTGAAATTGTGCTATATTTTATCAACCAATTTTTATTCTGAAAATTTTTCTTTCTATGTCGTGATCAGTCCTTCGTGAATGCTAATAATTGCCTGAGTTTGTTGTTGTTATTGTTTTCTGTCTTCATTGCTACTTTATGTACCTCTGTTGGCCCCTTGCACTAGTTAGGATAAGCCAGGGTGAAACAACAGAGACCCAGGTACGGAAGTAGACAGGTCAATAGAAGTGTTCTCTGTGCGATCAAAGAGCTATCCAAGCTCCTTACATCTTGTGGCTGTGGTAACTCCTATGCGAAAAATTCGTGATATTCTAAGATCAGGAGTTTTTATGGACGAGATCTACGTGGCACAGGCAATTTTTGTTTCCATCTCATTTGAACATCCTAATTCATATGGCCACTCATAACTATGTGGGAGGCTTGGAGATAGTCTAGCTTCAGGCCTAAAAAAGGTGTGCATAATTTTTGGCTAGCTAGTTTGTAATTTGTGCCAAATCTTATATAATATTATTATGATCTCGTCAATACTCCAAGTTTTCTAAGTTAAGATTCCTTTCCGTCTTAAACTTCCCAGTGTTAGATGGATTCCAGATGCCTTTTTGCACATCTGTGACACCTCATTTAAACATCTGGGTTCTAAAGTCATGACCGACTGAAATCATTGCTTTCATACTCCCCATGGCCAACTGTTAGCTCTGTGTGTTCATGTTACTCCAGAAAATCTGGTTTATTCAGACGTAATACTCATTTTAAAATGTTCAAAATAGATCATCGGGGCAAAAGCCTTATCTCTCCCTTATTATATTTGCCATTTTTATTCTTAAGTGTATTTTTTTAAGCAGCCAATATGACTATGGACCCTTCAGGACGAGGAATCCCTGTCCCCTTGACATCCCATAACTCCTTGACTGTCGTAGTTATTATAAGCGGTTGGGCAGAATGCATGCTAGGTTGGAAGTTAGGAAGGAGTGGAGCTCGTTTCAGATCTGCCGTTTATTTGTCACGGAAACACAAAAAAAGCAATTGATCTCTTTTAGCTTATGTTCCCTCGTGTGTAAATGGTAACCTGGCCCCTTCGCTTCCACAGAGTTACGACTGGGAAAGCGTGAACATGCCCTGAAAACCGAGGCTCGGGTGCCAAGATGTGGCGATCCTTGTTACGGTCACCGCAGAAGCTAACAACACAACCTTTGCGGGGCTCCCAATTTGTTCGGGGTCTGTGCCAGGCACCATCGTGCGATAAACATGAGTTAGGAGCCATACGTTAAGTGTCGAAGATAAAAGAAACAGCCCCCAAAATATGATCAAAGATAGAGGCTCAAAAGAAAATATGACAGCAATTGCAAACTGAAACAGCATGGCAGAGCAGAGAGGGTGCTGGGATAATCTTTTAATCAGCCTGTGCGGAATGAATTAGGAGAGCCGCCCTGATCACTGCGGTAGGGGCCATGCCTTAAAGGACCCACACTGCCAGGGCTGCCCATCCCAGATCAGATTCTCTGTGCGTGTCCCTTGGGTTTCTCAAGGTCAGCAAGGATTTTTTTTTTGGTGGGGGCGGGGGTCTCACTATGTTGTCCAGGCTGGTATCAAACTCCTGGCCTCAAGCAATCTCCAGCCTGAGCCTCCCAAAGTGCTGGGTTTACAGGTGTAAGCTACTGTGCCTGGCCTTGGGATTTTCTTTTTTTTAAAGAGCCCAGACCCAGGATCCTCAGGGAGTATCATGAGGGCAGGCATGATGCAAACTGATAATATGAAAACCATACTTTTGTTGTAACTGAGAGTTCTTATCTGTGTAGCAATATATTTTAAAGGATCCATTGAATTGCAGAGATTATGTGTCATTGTCCGATGTGGTCACAACTGGCTTTCATATGAGGTAAGAGACAGTTCACATGGTCACTAGAATGTGCAGCCATTTGCCACGTGAGCAAATAGGAAAACAAGATCAGAGCTGTAGCCAGGAAGATGCAAATGACTCCACAGGGTTCAAGGTTGACTCACTAAACAGTGCAATGATGGGTGATTTATAGATGCTGGGACATTGTTAAACTGCAGGCGTGTTTGCACTATAATGATTGCTAATTTGTACTTTTTTTCAAGCCCTTTCATTTGTTAAGTGTGCTACCAAAGTTTCTGGTATTGAAAAGTGTGCTGCCAACACAGATAGAAAATAACCACAGATATTGGAAGAAAATGACATTGGCTAACATGGAATAATATTTACTAGTACTGGTTAAGGCGGTGCTAGCTGCGGGACCAGATAAACTAAAAATACCAATGAATTAACACAATGGTGGTTTAGTTCCTACTTAAGTAAAGTCTATTTGGTAGCTGGATGGGATGGGGACTATGTTCCATGCAGTCATTCCGGTACCCACGGTGTTGAAGGCTCTACCATTTTTCACTATACAGCTTCCAGAGTAACGCTGGGTACCAACCAGCTAACATAGAGAGATGCTTGTGTGGGATGTTTTATGAGTTATACCAGGAAGTACTGTCTGGCACTTTCTACCCATTCAATCGGCCATAGCTCATCCAGATGGCCACACCAAACGGCAAAGGATACTTTGAAATGTAACATATTTGTGCACTTAAAAGGAACATGAGCAGTTTTGAAGACGAAGGATCTAGAGATTGTTTGACGCAGGAACTTACATTTGTATAGTTCTGGTACCGTTATAGATCTCTTTCATCTGCTTTGACTCATCCAGTGATAAACCACCCTGTGGATTATTTTAGCTGTCATCCTTATTTTTGGAAACAGAAACAGAGGTCCAGTGGCTATGAGAATTACCCACAATCATGTACCTGGTAATTTGGGGATCTGGTGCTCAACTTCAAATCCTGTCCTGTCAAAGCCCATTTTCTTTCTTTATGGTGTCCTGTGCAGTCCCCTCGAAACGTGCTTTAAC
>CAUYRT010107620.1:0-19462 GCA_963574885.1 Lepilemur ruficaudatus
ATTTTTAAATGTAACAAGATAAGTCAACTTGAGTGGTAATATATTTTGGGAAATCAGCTCACTATAAATTGTGACTGTAAACATTATACTGTAAATGCTTTGTAGTTTTCCCCCAATAAAAAAGAAAAAAAAAAAAACTTATCAAATTGTAAACATTTACAGTTGATCGTATGTAAATTATATCTTGACAAAGTCATTAACATAAAATGCATTTGAAGGAAAAGCAGATAGTGTTTAAGAAAGACTATTAGAAAGACTATGCCTTGAAATAATGGCTACCTATAGAAAGATTAAGCAAAAAACACAAAGGTATAATCTATCCTTCTATATATTAATGAAAAGACTGACATAAATTTCATTCCTAGAAATTTAAATAAAGAAAAAATAAAATTCTAGAAGTTTTATTTCCAAAATTAATGAGCAAAACTAGAGTCTAACATCATGAAACAAATTACCTTTATGCTATACATGTATATATGCACTATATACACACACACCATATATAATATGTATTATATATAATACTCTGTGTGCTATATATAATCTAACTTCTTTTCCGTTTATAAAACTTTGTCTAGTTTGTTTTCTATTTAGTGCTTAGCTGTTGCCACTTACCATCTGGCTCTAGTTGGTTCCTACAGTGCTAAAAACATGGACAAATAGAAAAAGATTTTTTGTGTGTAACACACCCTGTTCCACAATGAACAGGTCTGAGCAAACCTACCCCCTAAAGGCTGACAAGACTGAGAGGCCAAAGAAAGATGCTGAAAAATTCATTTTCTCAAAAAGTAACTTTTAATAGGCACTTAACTAACAGAAGCCATGTCTTCAGTGGTCTTGAGATGAGATAGTGAATCCCCACACTGTTACCTCGAGACTTAGGGCTTATATACCATAGCGAAGGAATATGTAAGACAATTGAAGGCAACCCCTCAGGGAAAGGCAAGAATTTGCCTAAGGGCAAGATTTATGGTATGTGTTTACAATACTTTATTTATGGTAAGTACATAAAGGTAGAAATCTTAAAGGCATTCCTGCAATTGAGGTTAATTAGAAGTCAACATGGTGAATTAGCATCTAAGATGGAGTTGCTTTATCCTCCATCCTGCCCCTGTGTTTCTCTAGAATTGGTTTATGTCATGCCTAACACAGTGCCTACATATCACCCCATTGGCATGGATTCAATATAGCACTTGGCACATGGCAAATTCAAGGTTTTCTTTTCGGAATTTTGTGGATTTTTTTCCTGGATATTTACAAGCCATGATTGATTGAGTCTATGGATATGGAACCCACGGCTATGGAGAGCTGACCATAGTTGTGAAGGACACGAAAGAATGTCTTAGAAGTTTATGAACACCCTACATGTCGGTGGGTGAAAACAGAAGACAAATGAAGAGTAAACATGCCATGCGCCTAGTTGATAAAAAGGAGACTGTGTTTTGTTTGCACTGTTCTCTCATGTTCTGGCAAGTCACACATAAGAAGGTTTGTACTTGGCACACTAAAAAGGAATTGCACCTATTTCATTGCTGCTGTAACAGAATTACCACAAATTCTGTGACTTAAAATAACACATTTATTTTCTCACATTGTTGGAGGTCAGAGGTACAAAATCAGTCTCAGTTGGCTAAAAATCAAGGTGGTGGCAAAGTCGCGTTCCTTCTGCAGGGACTAGGGGGAAATCTAGTCATTTCTTGACTTCTCCAGATTCTAGAGTTTGCTCCTATTTCTTGGCTCGTGGCCACAGTAATCAATCTCTGCTTCTGTCCTCACATATCAGACCTTCCTGCCTACCTTTTGTGAGGACCCTTCTGATTACGTTGATAATCAGGATAACCTGTTCATTGCAAGAGACTAATTTAATCACATCTATATGCTCCCCTTGCCATGCAGGGTAACATATTCACAGGTTCTGGCAATTAGGGCTTGAACATCTTTGCGGAGGGGCATTAATTTGCCTATCACAGGAACCACCTGTTTCTCAACTGTGATAACACTATGTATCTCCGATCTGTTTCCCACCAGGGAGAATACATGACTTCATACAGAAGATAAGTATGTTTTTGTGTTAAAAACAACCTTGTTCAGAAAACAGACAGCCACTTTTGATTTCACCTTCAGCATATTGAAATGGGTTGGACAACTAATCACACTTCTATTAGAAAGCAGGTGGTGAATGGTGGTTGGTTAAGCGTTAGACCTGAGCTCAGGTGACATGGACCCAACTACTGGGTCTGCAAGAGTTCCTTAGCATAGTATTTGGGACACACTAAGTGTCCAGTGACTATCTATCGCATGAGATTAAAAGGCAATATCAAAATCAGCCAGTTTGTGCTCTTAACAGGGTGAGCACAGTGAGTGGAAACAGAAGACAAGGGCACAATTTATTGTATGGTTTTGTTAAGACACAGTGTGTTTCCCAAATTGAGCTTTTCCCCAATTTATAAATTTTCCCAAATATTAACTATAATGAGACATTAAGATATGAAATATGAAAATGGATCTTATTTTATTATTCAGTATCTAATGAACTGTGCAAGTTATTTTTAAAAATAATTTTCTATATGTATCAAATAATAGAAGTTTTGGCGCTTAAAGCAAATTGAGAAGATTTGAAAGGAAAATGAAGAGAGATTAACCAATTAATATTACAGACATTTTCCAAACAGAAACATAAAAATAAGCTGCCCATGCGTTCTTAGATTGGTGATTGAAGAAGAGGAGGAGGATCACTGTGCTGGGTAACGAGATGCGAACAACACGATGTGCGGAATCAAGACAGCGTCGGTATTTGTCAGCTACAATCGTTGTTGCCACCGTCCTTCCCTGACCTCATCCTGACCTATTCTTGTAAACTGCCATGTTCAGAGATTGTTAAGGCAGCTTCTCAGAGCTGTTTTTACCGGTAGCCTGCCTGTCATTCCAACTTGCGTTTTCTCAAGTTATCTACAGGTGCCAGCATAGGTAGACGGCTCAACACCGCAATTTTCAGCATCACCCTTTGAGGACAGCTAAAAGTAGACTTCCTGATTAGGCTACCGTAGCAGCTCACCTGTATTAATCTTTGCAATAATCCTTTAAGAATATTGTACAAAACCTCAGGCTTTCTTCTTTAACATTGAAAAATTGTCACATTATCATCATCCTTTTCCTCTCCATTTTGCAGTACCTGAGGCAAAGTACAAGACCTCATCTTTTTTCTGGCCCAGATAGGCCCTCTCATTTTTTCCCCCAGGGATGGATGTGTGTGTGTGTGTGTGTGTGTGTGTGTGTGTGTGTGTGTGTGTGTACGTACGTGGTTGGGTGTATGTGTGCACTCCAGTCAGTCGAGGGTGGAGTGGGGAAGGATTCCAGTGCTTTACAATACAAAGTTCCTTAACACCTTCGAGCAGTGTCTGATTTCGGGAATTTTGAAGGAAGTTTTCAAACATGCTCATGTCTACCTGCCCCACCAGAGCACAGGGGAAAACCTACAAATTACTTCCAGGAATATTCCAAGTCTCTTAGTTCTCCAGTACAAAAATTCAAACTTGAATCTTCCATTAGGCAAATAGACATGCATTTATTCTAAATATGTCTTAACTGTCAGCTGCCTAAAATGTCAATGTTTAAGTTTTACAGTACTTAAAGTGAAAAAGTAAACATATTTTATATAACTTACTATTGCTCTTAGGTCATTAAATATGAAATGTCCAATTTTGAATCAAAAGTTCAGTTTATCATATTCTCAAACAAGCAGTACAATTAATTAAAGTATGTGCCTAAACTATTGACACAGTTTTGCCATCTTGATGGTAGCTTACTTAAGTCAGCAGCAAAGAAGCCAGGAAGGTGAGTGGCGATGAAATCACAAAACGTATTTTCCATGGTTTATTGAGAATTGGATAATTTTCATTGGTCCAAAGCCTGGAAGAAGTGGTAGTAAGTTGGTGCAAGGTCTGGTGAATACAGTAGATGACGGAGAGTTTTCAAGTCCAGCCTCGGTATTCTAAACAGTGTCATTTGTGTGACACAGGGTAAAGCATTGTCTTGCAGAGGATTGGCCTGTCTTTGTTGACTGATCTTGGCTGCTTAATCACAAGCATCATCGTCATTTCATCCAAGTGGTTGCAGTAGACATCCGCTGTAATCAGTGGACCAGGTTTCATGAAGTGGTAGTGGATAAGACCAGTGCTGGACAACCAAACACACACCATTAGCTTTTTTTGATGAATATTCATTTTTCTACTGTGTTTGGCACTTCATCTTCATCCAAACATTATGCCAAACCCTTGAGATTGTCAAAAAGAGTCCATTTTTCATCACACATAACAATACAGTGTAGAAATGGTTCATCTTTATGTTGTGACAGCAAAGAAAGGCAAGATTTCTCTTCTGATGCTCATTTAATTCCTGTGGAACCATCTATCCAGCTTCTTTACCTTCCTATTTATTTCAAATGGCCCAATATCGTTGAAATAGTAATGTCGAACCTTGCCGCTAATTCACGCATAGGTTGAGAGGATTCGCTTCCACTACAGCTTTTAGCTCATCACTATCCACATTGATCTCAGGTCGCCCACATGGATCATTTTCAAGATTAAAATCATCAGAATGGAACTTCTCAAACCATTGAAGTACTGTGCGTTCATTAGCCACATCCTTCCCAAACACTGTGTTGACATTTTGAACTGTCTGCACAGCATTGGCTCCCTGACAGAACACATATTTGAAAATAGCACAAATTTTTGACTCATCCATGGTTTCACAAAAATTATTCTAAAAAATTTTGAACAGTAATCTAGTGAATAATCCAATCATGGTTTTGAAACAATGAGAATGTACCTTCACTATAAAAATAAAATAAGACGTGTCAAAGTGAAATGTTAGAGATATCAAATGTCAAATTTAGTACTTAAGAAAATCGAACATTTCATGCTTAATAACCTTAATCATTAAATTTTGAAATTATCCATTAAATCTATTTAGGTGAGAGGTCAAGCTTGAAAAACACCAGTTAGAACAAGACAGAGTCAGAAGGCAGAAAGAGCAGAGGCAAATACTTTGACCTCCCTGTATAGAAAGTAACGTTTCTGAGAACTTTCGTATATGAAATTGTCATATACCCTCATACTTGACCAATATTAGCTTAGTATAGTATTCTAGGTTGGAAATATTTTTAACTAAGTCTTTTGAAGGCATATCTCTATTGTCTTCAAACTGTCAGTGTCGCGAGTACCTAAGCCTTTCGGTGTGACCTGTTTTTCCTTGACTCACAGCTTCTTTTGTCCTCAATATTCTGAAGTTTTATGAATGAATATATGCCTTGTATTTTGTAATAATTTAGCCATCTTACATTTCCCACAGCATCTCACCCAACATAGGTGCTACTTAGTTATACTAGAGATGCTTGGGAAAGTAGGTCAGTGACTCCCACTTATTATTCTTTCATAGCTAAAACTGAGAGAAGGAGGTTCACATGTATCACATTTTTATTAATTAGATTGTCACTCAGTGATGCTATTAATATATAGGTAAGATGACTAAAATTATATGCAATTACTATCTACTATTAATGCAGTGTCTTTCTCTGCTCCCCAAATCATTGTCACTGTGTTGTATTTTTTTTAAAGTTCTTTGGAGAATTTCTTCAAGGTTAAAAAGTAGGGAGCCTGGTAGTCATTGAGATTAATTTGCCAAAGTCCGTACAATTATCATGTGGTAGAATTGCAATTCCAGACCACGTACATAAATTTAATTTGTGTGTTCCTTAGCCATTTGGGGCACAAAGGGGATGGCTGTTACCTACAACTTGACTATTTGCTTCGAAAAATTTCTCATATATTTAAAATTATGTATTCTCAGCTTTTAATACCTCCTGATGTGCCCTTCACATATAATTGAAGCATAATGATACATTTCGGTGAATGAAACCAGCACATGTTTTAGGTATCATTATATAACCTTCAAAGTGAATGCATTTTGATATTTTCCTCCTAAACCAGCTGTATTTTTGCTACAAGACTACCTCTCAAAGAACCATTGAACCACCTGCATTTGGCTTCAGCTTCATAATTAACACTATCCTTTTTGGAAACAAAAAAGAATCAGAAATTTTTATGCAATAGATGTCTAATGGCACATAGCAGATGTGATTTACTTGGCATTTACTTTAGCCAGAGGCTAAAAATTATCATTTTATTGTCTGCAGGGATTTGAAGAATGCCTATATGATTGAGACTTCCTACTGAATATCATTGTCTACTTTCAATATATTATGAACACAGGATTTGGTTTAAACACGTGTTCTTCTCCTGGGATGAAAGTGGAGTGATCAGAAAGGATATGCAGAAAAGAAAAATAAATGTTGTGTTGTAAATTTGCAAAGAACTCATTATATTCAGATTCTCCAGAGGAGTGTTTGCGAATGTGTGTGTATCTGTGTGTGATTGTGTGTATGTGTGTATGTATATGTTTCTGTGCTAACCCAGATGAGTCATCTACAGGCTACTGACCTGGGAATTTAAAATGGAATGTTCTGATACTTGTATGTAAAGCTGTTTAATGTGTCTACTCACTTGAGCTGAAAAATCTAATGCTGTTGCAAATATCCTTTTGGTCAAGACAGGCATTCCTTAAAATAATCTTAACCTATAATAGTAATAGTAATACCTTACTATTAAAAATGAACTGTTACTATTATTAAAAATTACATCTTGAACTTGAATGGAAAAGAAAACAGAGGAGCAATGGATGAGAACAATATATTTTCCTAAAATCCATACATACCAGATAATAATATTAAAAAAAGCATTTTATAAAATAATTTTTGGATAAGAAAACCCTTTCTAATGATTACACAAAACCTGGTGGCACTTTAAAAAAGCAACACAGAGGATTATCAAGTGGCATAATCTAATGTCATACATTTCAAAGTCATTGTTAACCTTGAAGGAAGAATGAATAGACTTTTTCAATGTAGCGGAGAACACCAGCCTCATGTCTAGGTCTAGAAATATGATGGTGAGTATTATTATTACTGCCTCAGTGTCTCAGCAAAGATCAAAAAAGTCAGCAGCACCACAATTGATTCCAAGTAACTGCATGTTCTAAAGCAAGATGCTAGAGCATGTATACAGGATATCTGTGAGATTGAGGTTGCATCAGCATTAGCCCATCACCCACTGTTTTGGAGTCCTTTGTCCCATGTGCTGTGTTCCCCCTCCCACCCCACCCCCCTGCCTTTCCTCAGTACCAGTGAGGGGAGGAAGAGGATGCTTCTTCTTCATTTAGTCAAATGAAGGAGCTTGGGAAGAACAGCTTGGAGGGAGCTTATCATTAGTCTTTAGGCTTTGAGTGACTACTGTTCTTAAGAACATTATCTGGCTCCTGCCCAATAGAATTTACATGTGAGAGGCTGTGGTCCTAGCTGTCCCCACTGGCATCAGAGAGGAGAGAATTTCCCTGTACGTTATTGCACAGTGACCAACAGTCTGGGTTTTCCTAGGACTGAGGGAGTTCCCAGGATAGGGGCTTTCAGCTATAAAACTGAAAAAGTCCTGGGCAAACGGGGCTATTAATTGGTCACCCTACTCTAGGACTTCATAGTGCAAGAATATATGGATATTTCCGGTGGCCAGATGTGGACCTTATCAAGGGACCCAAATTGTGTAGTCTTGAGAAAGCCTAATTGAAGAGATCACCTGAAAATTTGAAATAATGATCCAGAGGAGGCAGACATCTAAGGAAAAGGTGTAGGGCAGAACTGTACGTGTCCAGGGAGACACAGGTATTTCCAGGTCAAAGGAATTGTAAGTGAGAGATACTCAGGAATTGTCTCCTGAGAACCCACCAAAGCTCCCACAGGAGAAAGAGTGGGGCTTTGGCCACCTGACAGCCCTAGAATATGACACATTAGATTATAAATGTACCAGACAAATGACAACCTTTACTTCTCTCTCCTGCCACTAGAATCCTAGAGGGGCCCAAACAGCAGCTGGCACATGAAGACAAAGCTGGCGCAGGAATAATGAAGAAGCCAAACGCATGCTCCCTTTCACCTACAGTGTGTAAGTGAAATTCTGGACATTGCATTACCTAGAAGTGATTGGGAATTACTAGAATAATCTATGAATCCTGTGATTTCCTAAGAGGCAAGAACAAGTAGAAAGAAAGGGCTTGAAAGGGCAGTGTGAAAAATAATAAAGTCACATTTTATTTATAAGATAAACTGACATGTTTAACTTCCTCCAGGCCTTGAGATGGATAAACTGCAAAATCATAAACAAATCTTCGTTTGTAGAGTTTGAAGGGAAAACACACTCACCCTTGGCATGCTGAGGTTTTCTAAATAGAGGGAAAGGGAGCACTTATGGAAGAGCTCGAAGACGTAGGGGAATTTGGGGGTGACAAAGCTGAAGTCCTGGATGACACAGTGGATGAGTTTTAATAAGGCAGAAAAGAGTAGGAGAGTCCGTGCACAGATGGGGACTCTGAAAGGCTTGGAAACATTGTGCTGCCTGAGGTGCAAACATCCGTGTGAATCCCGATGGGATCAGTTCAGTTAGAATCCCAGAGGATGGCAGGCCATTCAGAACACAGTCTCCCCTGTTTAGCTGGAAGTTATCGGGCCACTGGGCTGTTTTATCCTACCTGTCTACCCTGCATGATGGGGGCATGGAGGTGGGGACACAGCAGAAAAAGTGCTGGGATCTCCCAGGAAAACCACAGGCACAGGGACCGTATGTAGAGACCAGCATGTCTGGGGGTCTCACCTGATGTCCATATTTAGATTCGTTTTTTCAGTTTGTTTATTTGGGCACTGGTGCCAAGGAGAATTTGGCCTCTTTTACTTACGTCATTCCGGTTTGAATCCTACCATCCACAAAGCTAAGCAAAGGCTGGGAAAGAACAGTCTGCACTTGAAGGCCAGGAGCTATGTGAGTTCTCACCTGCGACTGCATTAACCGTAATGCTTTTTATCAAATGAGCTTGTCATTGGTTCCAAATGGATTCACTGCACACAGCTGTGCAGGGTGTGACCCGGGGAGGGTGCCAGAGAGGGCACGTTGAGTCTGAACTGCAGCCTGTGATGAACTTGTCAAACTCCCGCTCATATACAAGTGCTTTATGGGCTACAGGAAAGGACTGGAAGCAGAAACGCAAGTCTGCTTACAAACAAGGGCAAGAAACAAAGCCTTAACACTGAAGCCAAATATGAGGTATTCTCTCAATCAAGTTGTTGCCGCTGTTGGATTATATTCATTGGGAGTGATCCATGCTCTTGAATTTTAGCTTAAATTTGTATCACTGTTTCTTAAAATATCTTCCAGAACATTACAAAAAGATGTAACTTAACACAAAGAAGTTATTAGGTATGCAAAAGGTTGCCTGTGATAGATAATTTAATTAAATGTAGTAGACAACAGGAAGTCTCTTAGAATAGTTGTAGAAAATGTCACAGCCAGGAGAGGTGGGTGTGATTGATTCCCTTACTAAGTACTATCAGTTAATGTCTTTACCAATCTAAAGTTCTCAGATGATTTCCAGTAGAAACTGCTTAAAATCCACCCAAAAGTAATTAATTCAGGGAGAGATGAAATCTGAATATTTAAATGTTCTTTCATATGCCTCAATATTTATAGGACACCCACTGCACAGGGTCTAACGTGTCTGAGAGGAAGACCCCGAGTTCAAAAGACCAAACAGTTCCTCAGCTGCTAATGCTGTTACCAGAAGACTCTGTGGATCTGGAATGAGAAGGAAGCTTAAATTAATTCTTTACTTCAACTAAGTTTTTTGGTTTTTTTTCCTAATTGGACTTCTTGATGTAATGCATCTTCCACATTCATGTTTTATTTAATATTTTAGATCAATTATAAATAAAATAAGTTCTAGTTTTCTTCAGGTTTGGTCATTATAGATATTATATGAGTATTATTTGTTCCTTAATTATATTTTAAGATCATCAGCAGCACAAAATGAGTTTGGACTCATAAGTGCTCCTTTAGGAAGATATGCGGGAGGTGGTGTATGATTTCTTTTTTCCTATTATTTCTGAAAAGAAACTATATATAGTGATTTCAAATATGACATAACTATCAAAGTACATAAAATCAGCTACTGGTAAAAAATAATTACCAATAGTGCAAAAAAATCACAAAGACAGGATGCAAGAAAAAGATGTTTATTACAGAGAGACAATGGCTCAGAAGAAATAATCATTTACTTACCTCCTCTAGTGATTAAAGTCCAATATTAATGATGTTGGATGTGTGTCATCTCCCTCCTCATAAATATTATTGTCAAATTATAACTATGCTTTAAGCTCTGTGTGCTAGTTACTTATAAACTTTCTAAATGTCTCCTTAGGTATAAGATTTCTGCAAATGTTGACAATTTTGCAGTTTGTTTTTGAAAAATCATTCTACTAAGACTTTAAAATATATTAATAAATATTTTTTGTCGTCTATTACACCTCTTGTAATATGTCCTTATTTCTTCTTTAATCTCCTGGAGTCTAAAAACATACCATCTGTATGCACATGTTGAAATAAATGCAATTTTATTCTGTCACTGGTAATCTAACATTGAACAACAAACAACATCTGTTACTCTGTAATGCACCATTCAAATTTCCCCTAAATTCATATTCCACGAGAAAAGCATGTTCATAACCCCTATACACATCACATGGACTGAAATAAAAATTTATTTTTTCTGCTCTCAGAATTCTAAAACTATCAGAATCCTAAAACTAAAAAGAAATTTACATTTCCCTACATTCACCAACTTATTTCCCAGTTACGCCAATTTATTAATGAGAGTTTATCATTGTCTCAATTCTCAATTCTTCACATGGGCTGTACTTAGTGTGACCCTTGATTACCAGTGTCACAAAAAAAGACATTTCAGTTTAGACAAAAACTCTAACTGTGCTGTAAATCTGCTTTATATACTGTAACATGGGTGGAAAACTTTGTAGAAATTTCTACCTTGCTCTAATGCATGTCAGGAAACTTGTATTATAAGTTTATTAGTTGTGATGTATCAGTAACTGCTGTTACCCCAAAATCAAAGAAATATAATTGATTTTGAAGTTTTCTAGATTGCCACATGCTTTGTGACTAATGCAAGGAAATCAAGTCCTGCGTTGTATTTGTTCTATTCAGGCTATATATTGTAGCTTAATTTTTATTTGCAATTAATTTATTCAAACCAAGTAAATACTTTCCAGAATAGATATTTGAATTTGTCTCTGTGAATTCGTTCTTACACAACCAAGAGTAGGAAACCAGAAATGAAAATTGTGGACAAATCTACTCCACACTCTAATAGTATTCATTTGAGATAGATGAAGAGTTTGCATTTAATGTGATACTCTAAGGTCTCTGGTTCTCTTTGGAAAGCATCTCTTATTAATAAAGGAACTTTGTTAGTGTTGGGAAAAAACCAAAAAACTTCTCTTTGATTTCAGGAGGCATTCTTACTGGTTTCAACCCCACTCTCCATCTGGGGTACTTATGAATTTCTAAAAAGGGATTTGGGTAGAAGGGAGTCTATGGTGTTTTCATTAATATTAACATCTTTCTAGATATCTCCAAGATATCTTGGAGATAATTAATTGGTGAAAAATATAAAAGTGAAGTGACTTTGGAGGAAAGTCTAGGAAGCCAATTCAAGAAAGGAGAGCACAAGAAAATAAAGACAAATGAAACAGAACTGAACAACCACCATGGATTAAATGTGTGAGACGTATTTCTGAAATTGTTCTAGTGTCTTTTCCAGCAGAAATGAAAATGTAAAATATGTAAAAACTTCAGGTATATATTTAAGAAAAAACATTTTGTATTTTTACCTTTTTAGATTCTCTTGTTCATTGAAATATGAAAGGAATTGTTTGAAGAAAAATCTAAAATTTTACAAAATAATGAAGCAATACTTTTGGCAGAGAACGTGTCGTCTCTGGACAATCCTAACCCCAACTCAATAATCATGACTAACTCATAAAAATATGAAAACTGTTGTCTTTACCCACAGTCCAACATATGAGCAGAATCCCTTAAAAAATCTTTCAAAGACACCAAAAATACATTTTCCTTTATTATGAGATATTTCAAGGGTAATCAGAGAGCATATATTAATTTATCAGAGATAATTCTTATAATATTTATAGGATAGTAATAGTGCCTTATATACATATTGAGGGTTTCTAGATACTGGTTCCCTATGCCTGTCTCTCCTTCTGACATAGCTATCCTTACATCATGATTTTATAGAAAACAAATTTTGTGTTTTCAAACTTCAAAACCAAATTTATTCTGTGTGATGACTTTGTTTTATTATCCTTACTATGTTTATATTTGTATAATATTAATATATTTATATTTCATTTATGAAACTTTAAAAAATAATGGAGAGTATTCTGCATCTAAGTAGGATAATTTGTGGCAGACCAATGCTGCCACAAAGAACTAGAAAAGTCCATTACAATTTGTTTTGAAAAATATGTTTAAAGGCAACCAAGGACTTCAGAAGCAAGGAGAACTAAAGGAACTAAAATTCTAGAGAGGATAGGACCTCCCAGACGTATGGGGTCCTTCTCATTGCCACTGCCAGGCCAAGGAGGGAGGAGGGAGATCAGGCACTCTTACACACCCTGGGTACAAGTGTCACCATGATGCCACTGCTGCTACTTTCATAAGGGAACCCAGATGGCAGCAAATACCTATGGCCCCTAGCTCCTGTTGCCACTACCTGGGAAGATTCACCCTGCCACTGCTGCCACTGGGGGACCTTAGAGGAAGCAAACACCCAAACCACCCACACTCACAGCCATCACTGAGAGGGGTTCAACCCACTGCCACTGCTACTGCTGGGATGAGACACAGATATCAACAAACGGATTTATCTTTTATCAACAAATCCCCCAGCCACCTACCTCCATTGCCACCAAGGAGAGGGCCCCACCCTACCCCTGCTAGAGCTTTCAGCAGCAGCCTGGGGACCAGCCTGCCTCTCCACAAAAACACCCCCCCACACCTGCTTGGACTACGACAACCTCAGAGAAATGAGAAGACCAGGAGAGCAGCAGAGTTACAGACTCACAGTGCATCTATCCCTCTCTTTCTGAGCACCTTTCTAGAGTTGGACTCAAGCACACAATCCAGGGTACTGGGAACTAGTGATCACCTAACCTAGTCAACCATCACTGACACCTGAACACCCTCCCAGTTGTCTGAGTTCCAACTGACTCAATTTGCCAGCAATACCACAGTGGATACTAACAAGCACAAACAAAAGGTAGTTAAACAGGTGAATCACAGAGCTATCTCTTTTGAGCTGAGGGCAGAAGTTCCACATGAGAATGAACCAGCATAAGAACACTGGCAATATGCTGAACACTGGAAATATGGAAGAATGGATTCCTTCAACACCTCCAGAGATCACACTAGGTTTCCAGCAATGGATGCCAATGAAAAAGAAACCTGTGAAATGTCAGATATTGAATTAAAAAATATGGATCACAATATGACCTCAGTGGGATCAACGAGAAAATTGAAAACCAACACAAAGAAACCAAAGAAAGAAAAAAAATTCAGGACATACATGAATGAAAAATCCACTAAAGAGATAGTTTTTTTAAGCAATCGTACTCCTTAGCATTTATCCAAATGAGTTGAAAATTTATATCCACACAAATACCTGTATACATATGTTTATAGCTGTTTTATTCATAATTTTCAAAACTTGGAAAAAACCAAGACATCCTTCAGTAGGTGAATGAATAAATAAACTCTGGTACTATGCAATATATCCATGTAATAAAGTTGCACTTGTATCCCTTAAATTTATACTAATAATAAATAAACAAACAAATAAATAAATAAATAAATAAATAACAGACCTTCTGGAAATGAAAGAATCATTTAGGGTATTTCAAAATACAGTGGAAAGTTTTAACCACAGACTAGACCAAGCAGAAGAAAGGACTTCAGATCTTGAAGAAAAGGCTTTTGAATTAACCCAGGTAGTCAAAAATTAAGAAAAAGGAATCAAGAGAAATGAAGAAAGTCTTCAGGAAAAAATGGATTATGTAAAATGCTCAAACATAAGAATCATAGGTATCCCTAAGGGAGAAGAAGAAAAATCAAAAAGCATGGGGAATATATTTGAAGGAATAATGGAGGAAAACTTCCTGGTCTTGCTAGAGATTTAGACATCCAGCTATAAGAAGGTCATGAACTCCTGGAAGATGCTTTTTGCAAATAGGACATCTCCAAGGCACATAGTCATCAGTGTGGCCAAAGTCAAAGTGAAAGAGAAATTTCCTCAAGCTGCTAGATGAAAGTATCAAGTAACTTAGAAAGGAAAACCCATCAGACTAATAGCAACTTCTCAGCAGAAACCTCACAAGCCAGAAGGGACTGGGGCCCCATCTTTAGTATTCTTTAAAAGAGTAACTATCAGCCAAGAATTTTGTATCCTGTAAAACTAAGTTTCATAAACAAAGGAGACATGAAATGTTTCCCAGACAAGCATACTCTAAAGTAATTTGTCACCACTAGACCTACTGTACAGAAAATGCTCAAAAGTACACTAAGCACCAAAAACCATAGTCAATATGCATGAGTGTAAAGACACTCAAAAGGAAAAACTCTCAGCTCTTTAAAACAGTAACACAAGGGAGAATACAAAGCAAAAAGGTAACAATCAACACGATGACTGGAACAGTACCTTATGAATATTAACATTGAATATAAATGGTCTAAATGCACCACTTAAAAGACAAAAATTCCCAATAACAGCAACAACAACAACAAAAACAGATGAATTCACAGGTGAATTCTATGAGACCTACAGAGAACTGGGACCCATCCTACTGAAACTATTGAATAACTTCGAGAAGGAGGGAATCTTCCCTAACTCATTTTACAAAGCCAGTCTTACACTGATATGAAAGCCAAGAAAGCATAACAAAAAGAGAATACTACAGATGAATATCCCTTGTGAATATAGATGCAAAAATCCTCAACAAAATACTAGCAAACTGAATCCAACAGTACAGCAAAAAGATAATTCACGATGACCAAGCAGGTTTCATCCTAGAAATGCAAGGATGGTTCAGCATATACAAATCAATAAATGTGATTCTCCACATAAACAGAATTAAAACATATAAAATTTAGTAGTTTTTTTCTAATTCTATGAAAAATGACATTGTTATTTTGATGGGAATGCATTGAATCTGTAAATCACTTTTGGTAGTATGTGATATATCCATACAATGGAATATTATTCAGCCATGATAAAGAGTGAACTACTGATATATGCTACAACATGAATGAAACTTGAAAACATTATGCTAAAGAATCCAGCAACAAAAGACCATATTTTGCACAATACCATATATATGACAATTCTAGAATAGGATCTATAGAGATAGAAAGTAGATTACTAGTTGCCTAGGGCTGGAATTTGGGGGAAATGGATATGGGTTTTCTTTTGACAGTAGTGAATATGTCCTAAAATTGATTTTTGTGTAGATACACAACTCTATGAGTATTATAAAAACCACTGAATTTTGCATTTTAAATGGGTGAATTTTATTGTATGTGAATTACTTCTCATTAAAACTGTTCTTAAAAATGCAATAAATTTATTCCAGAATAGTGCTTTTAAACAAATCAAAAAACAAAAATACAGTGCAATAAATAAATATATTTAATATGGCCTTGGTTGCATAGTCATTTTACCTGTTCATATCCTGGAAGAAAAGAGGATTGATTTCTATTTGAACCTATGCAAAATAAAAGGTTGTTATAAAAATATTCAGTATGATATTTGGCTGTCATCCAAGGTATTTCTGTTTTTGAAAGGTCAAATACTACCATTTAAATTTGTTGCATAATAATCCTAGTGAGACTATCAAAAATTTGACTTAATTATTGGTAAATATTATTAGAGTTAGCAAAATTCAAATTTAAAGTCCTTTTTTAAATGAGTTGTGATTTCTCTGTTTAGCTCATTGCAAAAAGTACTGATTTAATTCTCAGTTACTAGAGTCATCTGTAAATGCCCTTGAGGATTTATTAAGCTCTCAGGAAGTTGCAAGAAGTAATCTATTAAGGTTACTTACTTAATGCTTATATTATTTTCTATGCTGCATAACAATTTACCACAGGCTTTGTGACTTAAAACAACACATACATATTACGTCAATTTCTGTGGGCCAGAAGTTCAGGTTCAGTTTATCTGGGTTCTCTGCTTGACATTTAAGAAACAAGGTGTTAGCTTGAATCCGGAATTATGGCATCACCCAGGCTAGGATTTCATAACAGCCTTGACTGGGGAAAGATCTGCTTCCCATATTCCTCAGGTTGTTGGCAGAATTTATTTCTTCGTGGCTATCTATAGGATGAATATGTGAGCTTGCTTCTTCAAAACTAGCAAGGGATAGAGAGACAGAGAGAGACAGAGAAAGACTCTAGCAAGATGAGGACTATACTCATGTATTAGAGTCCACATGATCGCACACCTTTGCCACAATCTATTGATTATAAACAAGCCACAGGTCCCGGCGTATCATCCCCATCCCCCCCACACACAAGGACAGTGGGTTACATAAAAGCCTGGACACCAGCAGACAGAAATCATGTGGGCCATCTTAAAGTCTGTCCACCACGGTGCTAAAGTGGAAAATTATTCTGAGCATTTTATTTCTTTGCCTTCTAAAATTGGAATATCTCCGGTTTGCCATATGATTCTTTCAACAAAATTAGTGAGATCAGCTGGAGCACCATATTATTCAAAGAATTTGTGCTGATTTGCATAATTATGACCTACTAACTTGAGGATTATAGATGGAGCAACAAGTTCTCTGAATAAAGCACCACAGAAATAGCACATCATGAAATAAACAGAAATATTCTTTATGGCTGGTCATAGATTTTGGTAATTTCATGCCACAGGGACGTAATTAATAAATTAGCTAATATTTAAATATATAATTAAATTACAAAGTTAGTTCAATGTAATTATTAATTACCTTTGGAGGTAAGTGCCTAGCCTTGCTTTGTTATTAGTATCATTTCTATATTTTATAAACTAATTTAAAACAAACTGCTGTTCTTTAATGCCAGCGTAAAATAATTTCTAAGATTTTAAATTAATTTTGAAACATTATAAGTAGTTTATAAGTGACGTTAGTCACGGTTAATGCAAAGAAATAGTAACAAATATGGCCTCTGAATTAGCATTGGGAAAATTCGAAATTAAAATTAATTAGGCTTTCTATGAGAAAATTAACACAAGTCTCATATAAACTTAATGTTATGGTTTTATTACATTCATGACTGAGATAAAGACTAAGGAGAGATCATGTGGTTATCTTTTAAACAAAAATGAATAAAGTGATCTAATTTGCTCAAGGATTTATCTTGATTTGTGGTGTTCACTAACTTGGATGTGTATATAATTCTTTCATATGGAATTGGTATTAAAAGTCTTCAAAGAAAAAACAGCAAAACAAAAAGAAAAGAAAAGAAACAAGTAGGGAAACAGTCTTGAAAGAGTTTTATACCTTTACTGAAACTTTCTTATTTCCTTTTTATAATTAGTAATTATTAGCAGCTAGACTGAAAACAATTTGCATTTCTTTGCTTCATATCATAAAACCAGCAATTGGCTAAACCAATGCACAGCTTGATTTGCTGGGGCAAAGTTTACCTGGATGATGCAAGCAAAATAGACAGGAACATATTCTTTCTCCCTTCTAGTCTCTCTCTAGTGCCCGTTTTCATTAGACCCTAACAGGAAGCCATTTGACAAAGAAAAAAAGTATCGTTTTCCATCTCCAGCTTCACAAACCGAGACTAAGGGTGCTGGAGAGTAATGTGGCTTGGCTGGTCAGACTGGCTGGGTGTGTGGTAAGTAGTCGCTGTAGCTCTCACCTTGGCTGCTGAAAGCTGCCTCCTTCAAGAACATGCCCATGCCTTGGCACCTCAGATCTAATGACTCTTCTCTATTAGGTCGTAAAGGCCTGGCCATTTGGCCAACTGTGGGACAAGTCTGAGGGACCATATACAACCCTGAGCTTTGCATGGCCGTCTGCACGGTTTTCTCATTTCTATGTTGTGATTATTACAGCTCAACTTCTCCCTCTTCCCAATCCTGCTTCCTGCCTTTCACTCTATGAGTGTTTCCAATATGCCCTGCTTTCCACACTTGGTCTCAGTGTCTGCTTCTAAAGCACTTACCCTGGGAAAGGTGTGTGTACAGCTGAGACTATAGCTTCATAACCAGAAGGGTGCATCCCATTAGCTACTCAGTAGCCCATCTAAATACATTCAAAGATCTTTGTAACAGTAGCAACTTACTTTCAACCAATAATTTCTCCTAACAGTTATCCTTTGGACACACCCTAACCACTTCCTCCTAAGGGGGAGATACAAAGTCCCCAGTCACTGCACTCCTTGCTGGATGATAGTCGCAGGGTCCATCTCTGGGAGGTGTGAATCATGCCGGAAATTCAGTAACAGTCCCACCTGAATGTTCTGAAACTAAATACAGAATTGCAAAGTTAACCACCACCACAATCCTTATTTAAGATAATGAATAGCAGAAGGGGGCAGAAAGAAACAATCATGTTAGTTAATAATAAAAAAAAAAATACATGCATAATAATGTGGGGAACTTGGAGAAAGGGAGGGCACGCGGGTGCGGCAGGCCCACAAGGAGGTCAGCTGCTCCTCCCCATGGAGCCAGGTCCCTAAGATAGGGGTTGCCACAGAGGATAAGAAAATTGATAGGAAGTAGAATAAAAGAATACACAGAGACTAAGGTATAGTTTATAGTTTTATATAAAGAAATCGGAATAGTCACAGTGGGGGACTTAGGCGACTAGATCATTGTCTCCGTGCATGATCTAGCAACATGGTTAGATTCACACAGGTTTTTATAATCACAGGTCTCAATTACTAGTTGTCAGGGTTACACATTTGCTAGGGGAACAGGATTACACAGGCAGTGGGCTAGGGTCAAAAGTTCTCTCAAGGGGCTACTAACAAGTCTTAATCTATCTAGGTGAACAAACAGGTACAAAGTCTTTCAGGGGCTAGCTTCTAAGTTCTGAGAGGTAGTCATCAATTAACAGAAGTATAACAAAAGAGGTATAGTGGCTCTGTATTTCTTTGATGTAGTTATTGTGGACTTAGTCAGTTAGGAGTGAGCAGGAAGTCTGAATTTCTACAAACAGGTTGTTTATGACAGAGAGGCATGTCTCAGAGCAAAGTATACTCATTGTCTCCGGCTCCCATCTTGCGGACTAGATATTTACCGCACCTTCCCTTTGAAGACACAGAAAAGCCCACAGTGAGATAACCAGGGAGCCCCTTGGATTGCTTCCCCACCGGAGATTTGAGAGCTCTCGCATGATAACAGCCTCTGATAAGTGAACCATTGAGTTCACACATTCTTTCAG
>CAUYRT010107621.1:0-16016 GCA_963574885.1 Lepilemur ruficaudatus
GGGCATGGTGGTGCATGCCTGTAGTCCCAGCTACTCGGGAGGCTGAGGCAGGAGGATTGCTTGAGCCCAGGAGTTTGAGGTTGCTGTGAGCTAGGCTGACGCCACGGCACTCTAGCCTGGGCAACAGAGTGAGACTCTGTCTCAATAAATGAATAAATATCTGCTGTACTGCCTTCTAAATCAGAAAATATAAATGGAGATTTATAAATACTCATTGAGAGGCAGAAATCTCACAGAGGAATATCACTGGCAATAAAATGTGAAAAAATTCAACCACAACTAATAATGATAGAAATGAAAATTAAAAACAGATATAATATTACTTGAAAAAATGAATTCAGAATACTATAAATATATGACCTTACTTCTGCAAAGGAATGTAAAATTGTATGTGCATTTGTATAATCTAAATTGGTATATCTAAGCCAATATTTAATTGGCAAAGGAAAATACCTGGAAGGACATGTAGCCTACTAGTAATACTGATTGGTATCATGGAGTGAAAGGGCTGTAAGGCAAGAGAGAGAGAGGTTAAATTTTATCTTCTAATAATGCATTACAATATTGTTTCATTTTGTTTAAATAATCACACATTGATTTCATAATCAGAAAAAATAACTCTATTGATACTTTCAACATGCAGAAAACAGCTGGTTTTAAGCTGAATCATAAAACTGATAATGTACATGTATTGACATAAAAAGGTGTTCACAATGCACTATTAAATGGGAAAAATCCAATTGCAAACTATACAGTAAGATCCTATTATTTCAAAATAAACCAATGTATGTGTAAAGTATGTTAAAATATATAACCCCAAATATTTATACGCAAATTCACACACACACACACACACACACACACACACACACACACACACATAAAAATGTCCTCCTGAGATGGACCTGGAGCTGTCTATTACTCTGATCTCAAGTCTGAGGCAGTTGCTGAGTTTCCCAGCAATATTTTTGCTCCAGGAGACTTCCAGAAAGCTGTCTGGCAAGATGGAACATGAACAGTTCCGTCATTCCAAAACTTCCTACTCTATAATATCCAAACTGCAAGGCTCATTAATGTTAATGAGTATTTTGAAACATTATTAAAAGGGAAAAAAATGGATGACTTTCTAATGATGAAAATCAACAATATTTTAACAATCAAATCAGAAAGCAGATATATAATACCATCCCAATCATTTTCAAATGACAAATATGGATAGAAGCACCCTGAAGAGGTAAACAGTTTCATTTTCTGCTGACTCCAAAAATCTTTTATTCTTTCATTTACTCATTCATTCATTCTTTCATTCATCATATAGTGTTTCGGTGTCTCCTGTGTGCCAGTTGCCACCAGCCTAAAGCTATCCCTGCCACCTGACCTCCTCTTTCCTGAGCTCTGGAACTATATGGTCTATGCTCCACTAGGCATGCCTAGTGTTAGTGTTCACCTGAACACACACGACCAGGCTCAGACATTGTAGCCCACCAGCAAAAACCGAAGAATCTAGGAATCCTGGAAGACTACCCTCTAAAGGGAAGGGGAAAGGAGTAGAGACATCCTTATTCTTTGAGTATTTTAGCGACTTTCTCACTTATACATTCATTTTTTTTACATACCAATGATTTGTTTCCCTCTTCTGGTTGGGGCTCACTGTCAAGATGGTATAGAAAGAGTTAAGGATGAGACAACTCTTAGGAGGTCTCATCCTTGGTTTTTCTCATAGGCATGAACTACAGAGTTCAGGCACTTTCTACAATTGTCCTGTTAAGTTTTCCGGACATGCCCAACTGCTGGGTAGTAGATTTCCACACAGGATATCCCCTGGGATGTACCAGGTCATAGAGTATTTCCTGCCTGTTATATCTGGCTAGGGTCTCACATTAGCTCCATCATCTCTTCTTCCCTTGGCTAATGCCTCCGTAATCCCTTGGTCTCAGTTTAAAAATCACTCCCTGTGGGAAGCCTCCCCACCATACCTAAGACCAGTTAGGTGCTTGTGCTATCTTCTCTGCTCCCGTATCACTCTGACTTCTTTTTTCATAGCACCTATAAAACTTCGTTATTGCTGGCTTCATTGTCTTCCTCTTTAGAGTGCAAGCTGCTCCAGAATGGCAGGAACCACGTCGGTATTTTGTTTACCACTGTGATGTGTTACACCTCTTGGGTTTCTTATCTATGTTTTCACTGAAGGTCAAAAGTGCTGTCAATTCTTAATGATGAGTTTTGCTATACCAAAGAGTGGCTTTGCCCTTTTAAGATTTTATTATAACTTAACTTGATTTAGGTCATACCAAATGAGTTTTCACATGCTATTAAAATTATAGAGGCTTACATACTTATATGAAAGAGAACCTTACAATTTTTGATTGACAGATCGTCTTTCTTTAATTTTATGTGTTATCTCATAATACCTGTTCATAAAAGAAAACATTAATACAAAAGATCAAAAAATCATAAATCTTTCATAATCCTACCTTGCAACTGATACATTTTTCTATAATAAACAATGGTGAGACGAATGGGATTTAATTATTTTCTATTGCTAAAGGTTGTTTGCATTTAGAATAGATCTACCTCATTTATGAGTTTGTGCTTCTGAAACTCATGTGAGTACTTTTCAGGTCTTTGTGGATAGACTTTGGTGATTAGTTTGAAGTGTATGCACATGAGTGCTTGTGAGTGTGTGTGTCCCTACAATACTTATCTATGTTTCCATATACCCCATTCACTGATTCACTGACAGATATACTTTGTGTTCTCTTTACCTTTCAGTAAATTCACATTGGTAGTAAAGACCAAAACTAGGTATTTAGGTTGATGAATTTTATTGTTTCCATACACTTGTGCACATCCTTAGCTATTTCCTTAGGGTACATTTCAAGGCATTGAATTGCTGCCTCAAATGGTATACACATACTTAATTTAATTCCCCAACTGCCACCCAGAAAAGTTGTACCAATTTAAAGTCCATAAACTGGAATTAAGTGGAAAAAAAAAAGCCTCAGGGAAGTGAGGAGCATGGCTGTGCTGATGTCCTGTTAGAAAGTGCAGGCCTTAGATTCCACTGAGCAGAAGCTTTGAGTCCACAGTAACAGGAAATACACCTCAGAGAGGTAGGTAGTAAAAGGCAATGTTGAACATAAGAACATAGTAAAGCAGCATGGGGATAATTAATGGCAAGAGCACAGACTTGGAGTCAGTAGCCCTAGATGAAGAATATCTGTAACTGTTTTTTAAAACCTTGTATTATCATTATTATGAGACAAATTGTACCTCTAGACCAGCACCACATTTAGCCAAACTTGATACAAGTTTTCATTGAAACAAAGTGTGGATCTTATTCTAAGAGATACCTCAGCAGAAAGAGACTGTTCTGACCCCTGATCACAGGGGTTTTCTGAAAGGAATATCTCTACTGTCCTCATTACCAAAGCACTTAAGGAGTTTTTGGTAACCAAAGAGAGGCTTGGACTTCGCAAGATGCTGCAGATGCCTGTTCGGAATGCTTTGCATCTCTCTCAAAACCTGGAAGTTGTTACTCTCATGTTTTGATGTCCAGGAGAAAGAAAGTTTCAAACAAATGACTAGGTAGAGATTGTTGATTTTAGTGCTGGACTTGGCCTGGCTTGGTCACCAAGAGAAACCACTGCATAGCGAAAGTTTTATATAAAGGCTGGGTGACTAATGCAGAAAGCAATTAAGTGATTTCAAACACTCTGTCTGCCTTAGACCCTGGAAAGAGAGCCATTTATTTTCCTACTTGAACATAAGTTCTTCTTTTTCTTTTTCAGAAGATATAATTTGGCACAGCAGAGTCCCTCTGAAAACAGTATGACTCAGCCAGATACCATAGAAAGAGGCTTGGAAAACCAGGTTTGTTCCATTAAATTACATGAGAATTTGCAAGAGGTAGGCACAGGCATTACATAATGCTATTTGATCATGAGGGCTAGACTTTCACATTGTACTTCAGACACTCCTTAGAGTAATTGAATTTTTTTGCAATTACCATCAATATTTTTTCATACTTTACTACATATTACTTTTTGTAATTTGCAATTTAAGATAAAGTTTAAAAAATGATCAAGATATACAATAAGAAGGAAAAGAAGAAAACGCACCATGATGAACTGGGTTTTATATCAGTCCTCTCTAACCTTTTTCACGTAAAATTTCTGTGCTCAGCAAAATGTCATTTTCTACACTCTCATTTTCTATGTTTTTTCATATATCTCCACTTACGGCATTCCGAATAAGTTAATTATGGCCTGATTATCCTTATTACTTAAAGATCTTACAGCAAAGATTCGTTTCAGAGTCGAATCCCTAATGTTTAAGCTACCTTTCAAAGTCATTGCCCATTATCCTAATGTCAAAAGGGTAGAGACACAAAAACATAAAGTTATATGGAAGGTCACTGAACTCATACTTCAGAGGGCATAAAAAAGGATATGTTCACCATGATGATCAACACAGTGCCCTTAGTTTTGGGTTGAGGAAACAGGAGCTTGGAGAGGTTCAGTGACTGGCTGATGACCGAGCTGATTTGTGGATTAGAAAGGACTAGGTATCAGAAATGGAAAATAGCACTTCTAGTGATGCTTAACAACAGACAAGTATTTCCACTGTCCATGTGATAGATATTCAAGTTGCCTTCAACTTCTCACTACAACAAATATATCCTTGTATATGCTCCCTTATTTAACTATATAAAAAATGACTCCGAGATATACATCCTAGAGCAGAGCTGCTGGGTCACTGAGAATGTGTACATTTGATATGACTAAGCTCTTCCATATTGCTTTCCAGAATGTACTTCTACCAGCAGTGTATGGGGGTACATTAGTTACCATATAAGGTAACTAATATTTCATTGTTGTTTAATTGGAAACCACTAATAACTTTGAGTGATAAATACTCAAAATACATACCATATAATTTGGTTATAGTTCTAGTTTTTAAAATTATTTACCACTAAACTGTGTGTTAGTTTTTGTACCAGTACCATGGTGGGATTTTTTTAACTCATTTTTATGGAGTGAGAAAAGGATCAAGATGTACGTTTTTAAATGAAAAAATTTACCAACTGACTCAACACCATTTCCTGAACAATCCATGTTACTCACTGATTAAAAATGTCAAGTGTATCATATTAAACCTTTTTTAAAATTTAGCTTCCAGTAAATCAGTAGCATTTCTATATGCCAACAAGAATCAAACTGAGAACCAAATCAAATTCTCAATACCCTTCACAATAGCAACAAAGAAAGTAAAATACCTAGGAATACATTTAACTAGGAGGTAAAAGACCTCTGCAGGGAGAACTATGAAAGACTCGGGAAGGAAATAGCAGAGGACATAAACAGGTGGAAAACATGCTCATGGGTTAGCAGAATCAACATTGTTAAAATGTCTATACTACTCAAAGTGATCTAAAGATTCAATGCAATCCCTATTAAAATACCAACATCATTTTTCACAGATCTAGAAAAAATAATTCTATGCTTTGTATGGAACCAGAGAAGATCCCATATGGCAAAAGCAATCTTAAGCAAAAAGAACAAATTGGGAGGCATCAGTTTACCAGACTTCAAGATATACTACAAGGCTACAGCAACTAAAACAGCCTGGTACAGGCTCAAGAACAGAGACATAGACCAATGGAACACACCTGAGAAGCCAGATATAAAACCATCCTCATATGGCCATCCAGTCTTTGACAAAGCAGACAAAAACATATACCAGGGGAAAGAATCCTTATTAAATAAATGGTCCTGGGAAAACTGGATAGTCACATGTAGAAGACTGAAACAGAATCTACACTTTTTACCTCTCACAAAAATCAACTCACGATGAATAACAGACTTAAACCTAAGGCATGAAACTATAAGAATTCTAGAAGAAAATGTTGGAAAAACTCTTGTAGACATTGGCCTAGGTAAAGAATTTATGAAGAAGATCCCAAAGGCAATCACAACAACAAAAATAAATTAATGGGACCTGATCAAATTATAAAGCTTCTGTACAGCCTAGGAAACTATCATGAGAGCAAACAGACAACCTATAGAACATAATATTCTCATGTTACACATCTGATAAAGGGCTGATAACTAGAATCTATATAGAACTCAGGAAAATCAGCAAGAAAAAAATCAAACAACCCTATCAAAAAGTGGACAAAGGACATGAACAGAAACTTTTCAAAAGAAGATAGACTAAGGGCCAACAAACATATGAAAAAATGCTCAACATCTCTAATCATCAGGGAAATGCAAATCAAAACCACAGCGAGATGTCACTTAACTCCAGTGAGAATGGTTTTCATCAAAAAGTCCCCAAACAATAAATGTTTGCATGGATGCAGAGAGACAGGAACACTCATACACTGCTGGTAGGACTGCAAACTAGTACAACCTCTGTGGAAAGCAATATGGAGATACCTCAAAGAGATACAAGTAGATCTACCATTTGATCCAGCAATCCCATTACTGGGCATCTACCCAAAAGAACAAGAGACATTCTACAAATAAGACATCTGCACTTGCATGTTTATAACAGCACAATGCACAATTGCAAAGATGTGGAAACAACCCAAGTGCCCATCAATACACGAGTGGATCAATAAAATGTGGTATTTGTATAACATGGAGTTCTACTCAGCCACAAAAAACGATGGAGATCCAGCACCTCTTGTATTTTCCTGGACAGAGCTGGAACCCATTCTACTAAGTGAAGTATCCTAAGAATGGGGAAAAAAGCACCACATGTACTTACCATCAAATTGGTATTAACTGATCAACACTTAAGTGCACATATAGTAAAAAACATTCATCGGGTGTCAGGCAGGTGGGGGGAGGAGGGGATAGGTATATTCACACCTAATGGGTGCGGTGTGCACCATCTGGGGGATGGACACGCTTGAAGCTCTGACTCAGGTGGGGGAAGGGCAATATACGTAACCTAAACATTTGTACCCCTGTAATATGCTGAAATAAAAAAAATTAAATAAACTTAATCTCAGTTTTGTACCATTCTTATCCTGTTTTAATAGTGTTGCTTCATAAAACATCTTAATAGTTGAAAATGTAACTTTTGTCTCATTATTTGCTCTCAGAAAGTCAAGAATAACAACAAAAAATGTAGCTAACATTTATTGAGCATTTGCTATGTATCTAACACTTGTAGTATCACATTTAATTTTCATTTACACATAATGGTGTAGTTACTATTCTTATCCCTGTTGATAAGAAGAGAAAATTCAGGTAAAGAAGACTCAACTGTTTTGATTGGAATCTAGTATCAAACTCAGGACTTATCATAGTAAGCCCTTACTCTTAACCACTGTTATGTTAAAATTAATTGTATGTAAGTCACTATTGGAGCATTTTGACCAATAAAAATGTCAATTTCATATTATTCAATCTAACATAGAGTGTTTTGTATTTTAGAAATGAGGCCATCCCAGAGGAAGACACGCACCAGTGGTCCAGTAATTAGCAATGAGTCTGGTATCTGGATTCCAGGTGTTCTATCTACAGTCTTCTAACCAGCAGAGCCATTATTATCATTTATTTCTTGGACTCAATAGAAAACTATTTATCTGATCCACTAGAAGGTAATACCAGAGACAGGAAAGCACACAAACATAAAGGAAATGGCATAATGATTATTTTTCCCTTTTCCTATATTCCCCATGTAATCCATCTTACAACCCAGAAATGCCACTGAAGCTCACAGATTATTCAAAATGTCTTTACATTTTACTTGTTGCTGTTATACTTTCAAATATTCTCTATAATAATTTTGCTATTTAAATTACATTAAAATCATATATTTAATGGGAGCAGGAAGGCAGGGAGACAGGAATAATACTTGTGCAGTCTACTATGTGCTAGACAATACTTAAGATGTTGCCATTTTTACCCCACAATAGCTCTATGACTGTACACTCTCTCACATCTACTAAAAATATAATTTTTCACAAGATGAAAGAAATATACTTTGCTTTATTTATAAAAAGCATTTTATGAAACAGCATGTACAGAATTATCCCAATTGTGTTTTCAATCATATGAATAAAAAAGGAAAGGATATTCATTTAATTTTATTTACTGATTTGATGATGACTAACAAACATACATTTTTTTCTTTCTCTCTTTTTCTTTTATTCATTCACCAAATATTTACTGTACAGAAAGTAAGCACAAGGAACTGCCAGACCAAATCATATCTCTACCACAGCCCTTTCCTTCCAAGCTCCAGATCCTATTACACAACTGCAGCATGATGAATATTAACAGGTATGACCAGGCATGGACACTTTATCAAGCCAATTCAAATTATACAGTTGTTGAAGTCTGAAAGCTTACCATCTAAACAGAAGGCAGTGTGGTAGGGGCAGAAGGAGAGCATCAAGTTTGAAAGCAGAAAAACAAGGGTTAAAACTCACATTCTGCCATTTATTTAAGGTGTTTAAACTCGGAAACTTTACCTACCATCTTTAAGACTTAATTTCCTGATCTGTACAAGGAGATTATTATCTGGGTTTCAAAGGAAAAGCTGTGGAAATGTAGTGCTCTCAAACATTCTATCTGATAATTCAATACATATTCATTTCCCCACTCCATCTCTTCCCTTCCTTAGCAGAAATGACTCTGCTATTAACTCAATATCTAACTATATAGTAGAGAAGATTCAGAAATATAAGAGCAAAAAGAAAATTAAATATGTTCATATTATGAATGTGATCCAATAGAACAGGTTGATTGACAGAATTCAATCATTGTGCTTTTCCTAACCCATATGGACCTTGTAGATTAACATGATGCATGTGTATGACTTGAGAGGTCCTAGTGGTCTTTGAGCCTCCAAGTGTTAAGAGACATAATAGAAACATAATTCATACTGATGGATCTGCAGGAGGGGCACAAGAGAAAAAGTCAGGAGCTCTGTCTGGGTCCCAGTTTCTAAGTAATCCCTAATGAGAGGACAAAGCACTGCCAAGCTTTCAAAAATATTGGGGAGATAAATGACATCCCCATTTCTGTAAGCATTCTGAGTTCTCAGAAGAAAAGGAAGAAGCTCTGTTGTGTTCAAGGAAATCAATTTAACACGAATTATGTGTAAGAAAATTAGGCTTCTAGAGAATAATTATCCAATAAATGCCTTCTATTAATTTTATCTTTTAACTGCCTGTGTTTGACAAGGTGTCTGGTAGAATTCAAAAGCTACCCAACAACACATGGCGCCTGCCCACTGAGGAACAAGCTAAGGGAACTTTCAATGTGATAATTTCTTTACATGGTCAACTCACTCAATTATGTCAGCAAGCCTCTGAGATAGAGACTGTTCTCAAAGAGGGATTGTTCTAAGGCAGCAATGTTCTATAAATACACATACACATTCATATATGTGTTGTTTGTATCTCTGTTGTTTGTATATACAAGGAGTTTCTGCGTGTCTTTCGTCTGTTTTATTGCTGCCCTCTTATTGGGGATTCTCTTTTATCTCTGAATTTGGGTCCTCATCAAAGGATTTAAGCTTGGCTTTTAGGTGAATGTATAAAATCATAATCGAACTGGTTTCCTGGCAGTTCTGGCTGTGTTGATCCTGAAGCCAAGGTCTTTGCTAACAGGGGATTGCATCTGCTGAATGTTAATGGATGTTATTGTGACTGTCTGGAACAACTGTACATTCCATTCCAAAGATGTAATCATGACAACAAGGTGTCCAAACAACCAATATTCAGAATTCATATTCTCTATTAAAATGACACAGTATATTTTTCTAATTCTAAGGTTTTTTCCTTCCCTCCTCCCTCTCTCCTATCCTGTAACAAATTGAATTGTGAAAGTAGCTCATGTACAGCCTTTTTCATTGGATTTGGTAGTGAAGGTCGGATTTGGTAGTGAGGGTCGGATTTGGATTTGGTAGTGAGCATTCAGAAATATTGGAGAGACAAATGACATCCCCATTTCTGTAAGCTTTCTGAGTTCTCAGAAGAGAAGGAAGAAGCTCTGCTGTGTTCAAGGAAATCAATTTAACAAGAATTATCTGTGATTGGTGATTATATATCACTGCAGCACCCCTTGGATGTCGATCAAATTCTCTTTTCCTAAATGAAAGAAGTCAGACAAGAATATGAAATAATCAGAGAGAAAGAGGCCATTTCATTACCTTCTTTCTGTTGCAAATCCAAAGGAACCATTCTTATCATCCGTCAAAAAAAAAAAAAAGTCAGAGACATTATATGCAGACATTAGGCTCCAAACTCATTAACTATGCAGCAGCATCTCCAGGCAACCCCCTCTTTTTTTAGAATTTTGAAATATAATATGCAGCTGTGTCTCCCTTTTCTTAGAGGCCCCTGTATAGGAGAGGTGAGCCAGAGTGTCATGTTTCATCAGATCTTGAGAGCCTTCAGTCTTTCCCATATTCTACCAACCCAAATGTAGGCAATATTTGGTTATTTTCTACTGCATAACAAACCACTCCAAATACAGAGGCTGGAAATATCAACAATTTATTACTTTTATTTGTCATAATTCTATGGGTTGACTGGGTGGTTCTTTTGCTTCAGGTGGTGTCAGCTTGGGTGTTGGGATAGTTGAAAGATCAAAAATAGTCTTACTCACATGACTGCAGGTTGATGCAGGCTACCGATGGGGAGGTCAGCTGGGGCTGGCAGTAGGGACACTCAATTTTCCACATGGCCCCTCCATAAGACTGCTTGAGCTCCTCACAGCATGATGGCTAGGTTCCAAGAAGGGGCACTCCACAAGGTAAAAGTAAAAGCTTTTACTTTTAGTAAAAGAAAAAAAAAAAAACACAGCCAACCCAGATTCCAGGAAAGGGGAAACAGATTTCTCTTCTGGATGGGATGGAGGCAAAGTCACATCCCAAGAGAGCATGTGGAATGGGAAATATTGTTGCAGCCATCTTTGGAAACACAATCTACCACAGGCACCAAACTGAAGCACTGTCTCTCCCAGATCCCTACAGAGTCCTTTACCCCATCACCCACTTCAAGCTTCTGTCACAAAGATCTCACCTCTTCTCCTCATCTTCATCCGGATGCAGTCCAGCTTTGCCCTCTCCTACACACTCCTCCATTGAGGAGTCCTCAGTTATCCATACCTGTGAGTTAGGTGCTGCTTGACACAATTACAGAAAGTTAAGGTTCAATTTACTATAAATTTGATACTCATCTAAGTTGGGAGGGCTTGTTTGATCATTTGACCATTATACTATTTAGTTTATGTAAATGTCATTTCTGTAATGGAAAGAAAGAAGCCATGCGAGGTTAGATAATAACATTCTGGAAGCCTTAGCTCGTGCCAAACACTGTCTATAGATTGCCTCATTTTCACTTTGAAAAAGTCTTTTAGGGAAGGCAGTGTAATCAACATTTTCAGATGATCTACTATCTCATATTTATAAAGGGTAGGTAACATTTCTAGGGATGAGCATCTAATGAATGGCAGTAAGAGGATTCTAACTTCTGCCTTTCTGTTAGATGTGTTTCCAGGATTCAGTGACGTGTTATCTTAAACTTGCTAGCCATTATGTCCAGGCTGCAAGAAGGAGAAGGGGAGAAGGAGGAGAAGGAGGAGGAGGAAAAGGAGGAGAGGAAGAAGAGGAAGAGGAACAGGAAGGAGGAGAAGGAGAAGAAGGAGAAGAAAGAGAAGCAGGAGAAGGAGAAGAAAAAAGAAGAAGAAGAAGAAGAAGAGGAGGAGGAAGAAGAAGAAAAGAAGACGGCAATGATGACGATGATGGGGGAGGAGGAGATGATGATGTCAACAGACAATATGAAATTATACCCTTTGTCCTAAAAAGCTAGAATAGGGAAACTATATGGGAGTAACTTTATTTTATATTCTTTTATAATAGCAAAACCAATAGAGGCTTAGATAAGTTAAATACTTATCCCAGATCACCAAACATGTAAATGTGATAGTAGGAATTCAAAACTACCATAGACGCTGAATCCTGCATTTCCCATATCCTTAATATTGTAGAGTTCTAATCGCCAACTCAGCTGACTTTCAGGTTTGTACAATCAGGGGAGTGGTGAATGCATTGGTATTTGGTCTAAATTTGTTTATGTTGAACTTTGTACATAAGCAAATTTTTAACACAGTCTGTGTGACCCAAAGCACCATGAATAAGATTAAAAGTCATAAAAACATGATATATATCTGTGAAATATATTATAAAAGTGGTTAATCACTTCTCAGCCTTTTGGCTAAGATCAACTGTAATATCAAGTGTAAAGGTGGTGAGTATTCTTAATATATACAGGGCCCTTACAAATCAACAGTAGAATGGGCTAAGGATATGACTGCTTTATGTGTGTATATATGTACATAGGTGTTAGTATAATAAATGAAAAGAAATTATCAGAGGATTTTTACATCAAAAGATATTTTTGAAGGAAGGAGGAAATATAGACAAATTCACCTTCCAGATTACAGTTGTCTACATTATTTAATTTTTTACAACATGCATATGTTTCTGTCACATGTCTCAGAGAGTTCTGAAAATGTCTGGGGATTCTAGAAATATTTTCTTTACTAAATAAACTTTCAGGCCAGGCGCGGTGGCTCACGCCTGTAATCCTAGCACTCTGGGAGGCCGAGGCGGGAGGATCGCTCAAGATCAGGAGTTCAAAACCAGCCTGAGCAAGAGCGAGACCCCGTCTAAAAATAGAAAGAAATTAATTGGCCAACTAAAATATATAGAAAAAATTAGCCGGGCATGGTGGCGCATGCCTGTAGTCCCAGCTACTCGGGAGACTGAGGCAGAAGGATTGCTTGAGCCCAGGCGTTTGAGGTTGCTGTGAGCTAGGCTGACGCCACTGCACTCTAGCCCAGGCGACAGAGTGAGACTCTGTCTCAAAAAAAAAAAAAAAAAAAAAAAACCTTTCGGACAGGTCTCTACTAAGTTAAGGCAATGATATGTTCCTCACTCTCTTTTGCCTCTTTTGTCTGAGTTGTTTACGTGTCATTTTTGGCTCTGATCAAGAGCTTGAACTCTGCTATGTTTTAAAAAATTTCTCCAATGAATAAATAAAATATTTACGAAGAGGGAAAAATATGATAGGCATGAATTTTCAAGCCACATTTGAGCACTCAAGTATACAAGAAGTATTACTTTGTGTACTTTTCTATATTGTAACTGAACCTAATTTCCATTTCGAGCCCCCAGATGGCTGTGACTAGGAAGCATAATGTCTCCAATTCAGAGTAAATGCAGTTCTTTCTTGGTTTGCATAGACAATTTATGATAAATTCAATCAAGTTATGTCTTTCTTCTACCCTCTGCTTCTCCTCAAATGACATCTAAATTCTCAGGGCTTATCCAGTGCCTTGATCTTTATCTGTCCTTGATGACATACCCCAAGATATTTGAATTCCCATCTAAATCTCAAACATGTGGTTCATGCTGTCATGTTACAACCTCCCATCCTGACCACAGACTGGTTCAGGACTGTAGGCAGTCTTGCTCAGCTAACCTTTGTGCCCTATTGGAAACCTAGAAACATTGGACTATATTCCCACACCTCAGAGGGATGTAGGAAACAGAGTGGGGCTACCTAAGGCCTTCTCAGGCCATCATATAAAATGAAGCCATCTCTGTTATACTATACCCACATTATGATGACACAGAATTCTTGTGAGGCTATGGTGCCCAGGTATTTGGAAAAAAAGAGAGAAGTATCATAGGGTAAAAGGTATATGTTTATGCTGAACTTTGTACATAAGCAAATTTTTAACATATTCTATGTGACAAAAATCACCATGAATAAAAGTCATAAAAACATGATATATATCTGCAAATATATCAGAATATATCATGGCAGGGAATATATCAGATAATGTTTCACCTTGCCACATTTTCTTCCCTTACAAAATCGTTGTTCCCTCACAAAGAAAATGTATGACATCTAGGTGTCACCTCTTCAAATAAGGTAGGAATATCATTGTTTTCCAAAATTTGTCTAGAATAGTAATTCACATACTCAAATCATCAAGTGGGTGCTGTCTTCTCCAGGATTCCCTTTTGTCAAGTGGATAAGGCTGGTTACTGGGTAGAGTTTTCACCTCTTTCATTTAAGGGTGGTTACTAGTTCTCCCAGGCCTAACTGCTGCCAGACAAATCATTCTTACCTACGCCTCCCATGCAGGATTCTATCATACAATATAAGTCCCCCACCCCTGGGGCTTAGATTCCAGCATAAATCAATTTAGCTCATGCTGGATTGATTGAGCAAACCCTAAGGTGACTGAATTTACCCTGGATTGGCAAGATTAGGTTTCCTACAACAGGAAGAATGGGGCTTAAAATGTATACTAAGATCAGTTATATAAAAACAGATATATTTCTTTACCCACTGAGTTTTATATCCTGGAAATTTATACCCACTACAAAATCAATAAAAGTTACTATTAAAAGATTAAGAAATAATCTATACAGTATGATCTCAAATACCTTGAAAAATGGATATGCATAGAAAAAGATTAGAAGGATATACTCTCAATTTTACTTGCTGGTGACTCTCAAAATCTACAATTCATCTAATAATTCATTCATTCAAGAAATATTGGCCAGGCGCAGTGGCTCATGCCTATAATCCTAGCACTCTGGGAGGCCAAAGCGGGAGGACTGCTTGAGCTCAGGAGTTCGAGACCAGCCTGAGCAAGAGCGAGACACCGTCTCTACTATAAATAGAAAGAAAGTATCTGGTCAACTAAAAATATGTAGAAAAAATTAGCCAGGCAAGGTGGTGCGTGCCTGTAGTCCCAGCTACCCAGGAGGCTGAGGCAGGAGGATCTCTTGAGCCCAGGAGTTTGAGGTAGCTGTGAGCTAGGCTGACGCCACGGCACTCTAGCCAGGGCAACAGAGTGAGATTCTGTCGAAAAAAAAAAAATATATATATATATTTATTGGATATTATTAGGTATCAGACACTGGAAACCCAATTCCATAGCTTCATTCCACAACTTAGTCCTCTTAAATTCCAAACTCATATAGAAAACTACCTACTACACATGATGATTTGAGGAAGATAAATATTACTAGCCAACTGAATGTCTGTTACCTCATATGGACTATCCTCAACAAGTTCAGACCAACCTGGCCCTGAATTCTAAAAGCTCACCATGTAAAAGGGAGGCTGTGTGGCACAATGGCAAGATCTTGGGCTTTTAAGTCAGACACAACTGTGTTAGAACTCCTGTTCTTCCTCTTATTAACTATAATCTTAGAAAGTGTAATTAACTTATCTGAGCCTCACAGAGCATACTTAGTGAAAATATGAGTAATAATAGAAATTCTCATTTCTACTTACAGAAATTTTGAGCATTTAAATTAAAAAAAGTTGGTAACATGCCTAACAGAATTTCCATACTGGGCACTCAGCAAGTTATCTTCTCTTCCCATCCCCTCCCTTCTGTAGCAGAGGTGGCATTACTGTAATGAAATTGCACAATTATGTGATAAAAAGCATTTGGAACTGCTACAGAAGAGTAAAACCAACACACATTTACACTATGTAGGAAATGCAGTGCATTCTTTATTATATTTGGCCAAACCACATG
This sequence comes from Lepilemur ruficaudatus, assembly GCA_963574885.1. NCBI lineage: Eukaryota > Metazoa > Chordata > Mammalia > Primates > Lepilemuridae > Lepilemur > Lepilemur ruficaudatus. The sequence goes on from CAUYRT010107621.1 coordinate 15,600, forward strand.
AAGTTGCTGATATTCAATCATTTTTTACCTACGAAAACAATTTCATATATTTTACTACCAAAATTATTTTCGTGTTGAGTTAAAAGAGAGGGGATAGACCGGGTGCGGTGGCTCACACCTGTAATCCTAGCACTCTGGGAGGCAGAGGCGGGCGGAGTCAAGGTCAGGAGTTCGAGACCAGCCTGAGCAAGAGCAAGACCCCGTCTCTACTAAAAATAGAAAGAAATTAATTGGCCAACTAAAATATATAGAAAAAATTAGCCGGGCATGGTGGCACATGCCTGTAGTCCCAGCTACTCGGGAGGCTGAGGCAGGAGGATCACTTGAGCCCAGGAGTCTGAGGTTGCTGTGAGCTAGGCTGATGCCATGGCACTCTAGCCCGGGCAACAGAGTGAGACTCTGTCTCAAAAAAAAAAA
>CAUYRT010107622.1:0-51876 GCA_963574885.1 Lepilemur ruficaudatus
TGTAGTCCCAGCCACTTGGGAGGCTGAGGCAGAAGGATTGCTCGAGCCCAGGAGTTTGAGGTTGCTGTGAGCTAGGCTGACGCCACGGCACTCACTCTAGCCCGGGCAACAGAGTGAGACTCTGTCTCAAAAAAAAAAAAAAAAAGTCAGAACAAGAAAAAAGTCAGAATAAGAACAAATTAAACCTAAAGTAAGAAGGAAGGAAACAATAGCCATAACACCAGAAATCAATGAAACAAGAAATGGACAAATAGAGTATAATTAATATCAAAAGCAGGTTCTTCAAAATGATCAATAAAATTAATAAACCTCTATCTACATTGATTAACAAAAAACAAAGAAATATAAATCACCAACATCAGGCATGAAAGAGGAGAGATATCACTACAGATTCTACAAACATAAACTTATTAAAAAAAGAAAAAAATTTCAGGCCCAAATAATTTCACTAGTGGATTCTATCAAAAATCTAAAATAAGGAATAGAAAAGCTGTTTTTCAGGCTGACAGTCCAATTAAGGGTAGTCGAGACCTTGCATGGTAGAATAGGAATCATAGTGTCAGTGAGGTCCAGTGAGTCTTTGTGAGTCCTTGTGTCATCATTCGGGCACTGTTTTTTTATGCAAGGGCAAAAATCTTTGTATCTGGGGAAAAAAACAACAGCAACTTTTTTTAAATTAAAAAGGAAAATAAACGAAAAAAAAATATCTAAGGAAAAATTTTTCACAAACTCTTCCAAAATACAGAAGAGGAAAGAACCCTACACATAACTCATTCTATGGACTGTTATTACCCAGATACCCAAGCCAGACAGACATCTCAAAAAAAGAATATCCCTTACGAATACAAACATAAAAATCTTGAACAAAATATTAGCAAACTAAATTTGTCAAGATATAAAAAGGATTATAGAATATGACCAAGGTCATGCAAAATTGTTTTAATACACAAAAATCAACCAATGTAATATACCATATTATTAGAATTAAAAGCAAAAACCACATGATCACCTCACAGATGCAGAAAAGCAAATGACAAAATCAACACCCTTTCATAAAACACTCAACCGACTAGGAATAAAAGGCTATCCTTAAAAAACCCACAAGTAATACCATACTTAAAGGCAAGAAACTGGATACTTTCCCAGTAAGATCAGCAACAAGATGAGAATGCCCACTCTCTACGTCTATTTAACATTATACTAGAGATTCTAGCCAGGGCAATCAGGCAAGAAAAAGAAAGAAAAGGTATCCAGACTGAGAGGAAGAAGTAAAACTATTGACAAAGGACATGATCTCATATAAAGAAAATCCTGTTAGAACCAATAAATGAATTCAGCCAGATTGTAGGATATAAGACCAATAATCAAAAATCAATTGTACTTCTACAATATATGCTACCAATAAACAACCTAAAAATGAAATTAAGAAAACAATTTCATTTACAATAGCATCAAAAAGAATAAAATACTTAAAGAATAAATTTTAAAATGTATAAGAACTGTACACTCAAAATTATAAAACGTTATGGAAACAAATTAAAGATGATCTAAAATAAATGGAAAGATATCCTGCAGTCATGGATTGGAAGACCTAATGTTGTTAGGATGGCAATACTCCCCAAACTGATTGCAGATTCAATGCAATCCCTGTCAAAACTCCAACTGCCTTTTTTGGTAGAAATTTACACGTAGATTCTAAAATTCACATGGAAATGCAAGGAACCCAGAATAAGCAAAACAAATCTAAAAAAAAAAAAAAAAGAACATACTGTGATTGAATATTATATATCAACAGCATACCAACCATAATCCAGAAACATTTAAAAATAGAAGGTAATTGGCAAGAATACCACTTGCTGGAAAGCAGCAAGTGGTCCGCACTAACAGCTACCTCTTTGCTCTGGCATAAATCTCAACCTTAATCAAAAGGAACTGCATCTAGCAAGGGAAGTGAAGAGTGAAACTGGGTTTCTAAAACCACTACTTTTGGGAGACAGAGCCCAGTGGCAACTGAGATATTGCTTAGCAACAAAGTTCTTTAGGAACTTATTTCAAAAATCTTTACGAGAGCATTAACAATAGCATAATTTGGGGTTTAAGGCTTTAAATACCTTTTTATTTGTTCCTAAATCATATGGAATAAATCCTTAGCATTAATTACATATGCATTTATGTAAACAATGACAAGCAGCAAGTTGAAAATTTTGTGATTTTTCTTTTCCACATGAATACATGAATTTTGAGTTCTCCAGTTCAATCTCTTATGTTCTACTCGATCTTGCCTTGGGTTTGGGGAAGACAGAATGGACTTCTGTTGCCCACAGGAGGAACAGGCAACTTAAGTACTCTGATACAGAAGCAAAACAGTACTAGGCAACTTAAGTACTCTGACAATACAGAAGCAAAACAGTGCTCATAGACAGACTCCTTCTTGGTGCTTTCTTTCATCAAGAATTACTAGCTACTCTCATGCTCTCTTGATTAGAATGGTTTTAACCTATTTTTCAACACCCACATAGGAGAGAGATAACACAATGACTCCCCATAGCAATTTTTTCAGTTTGGATAGGAAGTCAGGAAGAGAAAGGGCACTATCAGAAAATTATGCTTGGGTGGCGGGGTGGGGGTGGGAGTGATGCTCTTGCAATCCCTCTCAGATTATTTGATTTCGGTTATGGAGAGCATGATTTCAGAAGACAAACACATGTAAAGAAAAAAAGGATAGAAACTTTTCAAACACCTATAACATGCTATGTACTTCACAGACATGCTCATTTAATCCTTAGAACAATTCTATGACATGGGTTATCACTGACCAATTTTATAACTGAAGAAACAAAGTATAAGAATTGAAAATAACGTGGAAAGAAAAAATGACAAAAGATTTGTCCCATCACATCAAGTATACATACCTGGTACTTCTAGTAGCAAAAAGTAAAGCCCAGCAGCATGAAGGCCATATTCTCGATATTGCACACTGACATTTTTTTTATGAACTATTTGAACAAAGTGATAGAATAACGCCACTAGTGTACTGTGGGAAATACTGTTCTCAATGAACAAGGTCCAAATAGTCTGTGGGGAGAGGGCAAACCATAAAAGCCAATAATTAGAAAAATCTCCTATTATTTGAATTTTACAAGTACTTATTGCCTTACAAAAAAAGGAACAGACCAGTCTGGCTCTTAATGATAAATGTACCATCTTTAAAGAGACTGAAAACACTAAAATTAAGTCTATTATTATTCAAAATTACCAAGATAAATAAGTACACAAGAAATTTAAGTAATTTTTTAAAAAGAATTTTTTGGTAACTTTGAAGCACATACACTTCTGAAATTATTATAGCTCAAAACTACACTAAGATTTTCAGGACACCGTATATCAGTGACCGCTTAGAAAAGTTCTCCATCTAGATTAAATGTACCCAAATCCATTTATCACTAATTACCAAGGAAATCAGAACAATTTTACTTAATTATAAATGTTCTGCAGATTGTGGGCAATGGGAGCAGGAAAGGAAACAACTGCTGCTTCTCCCTCAACACATTTGATAAGAAGCCTAGGTGAGAAAGGAGACAAACCCTAGAATAGAAACCATAATTTTATTAATTTTATCATTGTCCCACGCTTTCTCCTTTTAAACACTTGAAGAGGAAGCGGGTTATTGTAATAAACTAAACACAGCAGGAACTAAATACGGTTTATCTGTGAGTACTGTATCTTAAATAAAACAAAGGTCCAATACATTTAAACAACTGGCCCTTGTACTTCCTGTTTCCTGGAAAAGGCAGAAGAAGTGGTAACCAATGCTTCAGATTAGCCCCACTGCTTACTTAGCACATGCCATCTTTGAGAGAGACCACTGAAAGTCCTTTCTGCCATCTCCTTTTCTTCGCTAGGAAATTTCTGGAAGAAATCACCTCCTACCATCACAGTATCACATCCTCATTCCGAATACCATCTGCACCTCCATGCCATTCACCTTGGAGGTCACCCTGGACCTGTTCAGTCACCTGGGCTCTGTGATCCTGCAGCTGCGGTCAGGTCTTGGCACAAGTGTTCACTCTCTCCCTGCCTTCTGACTGCTTCTCCTCAGGCCTCTTTCAACCAGCTGTTTCTGTTCTGTCTTCTCTCTCTAGCTGACCTCATGAGTCGCTGCATTCCAACACCCACCTTGAGTTGCAGGACTCTTTCCTCTCTCCTGATCTTCCAATCCTTTTTCTAGCTACCTACTATGCCTCCCAAGGTTCTCCTAACTGAACCTCATATTCAAAAGTCTAAAATGGAACTCAATTTCCACTTGACCTTGCTCTTTCTCCCTTATTCCCCACCTTGGTCACAATGTTACCATCCTTCTAGTTTCAGAAAGTTTCTTTCTTCCTCTCACTAACTATACCCAGTCAATTTAGCACTCTGCAGCATGTTGGAGCTATCTGATAAGGGCTTCCTAGTTCACAAAGCCCTATTAATTCTACCTCAAAAAATATCCCTAGTTTTTTAGCCTTCCTTTCGAATTCCCACAACCGTAACTCCAATCGGTGCCATTGACACTCATAACACCCATATCACGACATAAGTCTCCCAGGGGATCTCTCTTGTATATATCTTTCTCACTTTGGTCAAGAACATTCATCCTAAAACAGATTTATTCATGTTACTTAGTCTATTTCTCACTGTAGCCTCTTTTACACAGGGCTGATTGTGAGGATTAGATGAGTTAACATACGCATGATGCTTAGAACAGAGCCTCACAAACAAACACCCTATTAAAAATGTTCCAACTCCACAGTTCACCCTCATTTAAAGCTCCCAGACCTATCTTCAGTCTACCTTACCATCCTATGTCCCACCCCATGTTTTAAGAATTCTGTGTGTCATTCACCCCACACCACTCACGTTCCCTCAATATTCCATGCATATTCCCATCATGTAGCTCCTTCACTAGGAACCTCTACAACCCCAACTTCTGCTAGTCAATACCCTACCCATCTGTGAAGACTCACAACTAGCTACTTTCTTTCTGGAACCTTCCCAATCCTATCGTGCTCCCTTTTCCATAGCCCTATTAGATGACACCTCTCTTGGAGCATTTTTTACAATATGGTTCACAGAATATTTCCAGGCCCCCTTAGACCTCACAGTGGCACTGTACTTGCCTACCCCTTCCAGCTTCATGTGGTTGATGCACCCACTTTTGCCAGCGCTCAAGTGTCCACTCTTCCTTCCTGGGAAGACCCCTGACCTAGGGAGAGGCTATGTATCTTAATCCTTACTTTGTCCACTAAGGTACTTAATGCAGTGCTTAGCATTACATTGAAGGGTTGAAGGAGTGTTTAATTAGACGATTTAATTTTTGAACAGCTATGTGAAACTTGTAACTGAAATATTTTTTGTTAATTGTTTCAGAGATGCTAATATCTAAGTATTTTTTTGCTTTACCTCCCAGCCCTTTGGTTTTTTTAGAAGTAATGATCTAAATATTAATAAGCATAGTAGGTAGAACTCAATATTTAAAGGAACTCTTTGAATAAATCTGTTCATAATTCAACTAATCATTCCTCAGTTTACTAATATCAGACTCTCTTAAAGTTAAGGTATGCTTGAATTGTTATTTGCATTTTTTTTGGACTTATTTCCATTTTTGGTTTCTCTGGGTTTTTTTGTTTTTGCCTTTATACTTTTCCTTTAATTTGCTCTTGTAAAATAGTGGTCGAGTCTTGGGAAAAAAAATCAGACGAGTACCTTCAACCTTCTGGAAAGCTATTAGGATAGTCCAATAAATGAATGACATTCTTTATGTTACTCACATTGGACTCCCTATAAATTGTATACTAAAAAAGCTAAGCTTTAGATTGTAATAATGAGTTTCATCTTCATTTTTAACACCTCAAGTTGGCTATCTTGATTTTTTATTTTCTTACCTCTGTAGATCCATGTTCTTCAGTAGCAAAGGGGAAAAGGCTTTCATAGAGTTTTGTGAATGCACTCAATCCAGTCTCTATAATCTCTGACTCTATGCTGGGATCCAAAGGCTCAGTCTCTGTGAAATCCAGTTCCCACACTGTGTCTACCCATTCTAAGGGAAAATCCAATGCAATCAGTAAGTGTTCTATAACAAGTAAAAACCAATCACCTTTAGACTCCAGGTACATTCAAGAGGAGAAAAGCTTATTAGTCACAACTCACATTTAACTTAATGTAGCATAATTAAAATCAAGCAGAAAAGGTTAAGAGAAACTTTTTCTTTTAAATCATAACTGACAGCTGGCTATTAGGTTAACTATCTTCTAAAAATACCAAGAAATAAAACACATTTAAGATATAACAGTTTTGGGGAATGACACCCTAGAACACTTAATGATCTGGCCTTCCCACATGCTCAATCTAGAGAAAAGAGGTTAAGCAGATTGCCTCAGATGCTCCTCTGTGAAAAATTCTCCTAACTAAGTTAATAAGCTCACAAAAAGTGCACAGCACACTTTATTGGACCCTTGGACAATAATGTAGCATGTTAAAAGACAGATATGATTTCCCCAAAAACTTTAAACCTCTTGAGGAAAGGGAAGTCAGATTCATACTCATAGAGAGACTCAGTGACTTCATAATACACTGATGGGAAGAACGTATGTTGTGAGAAGGTTACACTAAGACAGCATCTAGCTAGATTCCTTGACAATCTCTTACCTTTAAACCTCATACTTTTCTCACAAACTGTATTTAATGTTTTCACTGTTATTTCCCCAAGCCTAAAATTAGGACTAGACAGAAACATGGGGACATCTCAAATTATTAATGAGGTGCTCCTTCAAATTAATATTTTTAAAATATTTGTTCACCATTGATTTAGAGAAGTTGGGCAGGGTATAAATAAATACAAACAGAGTCAGGTGGCCTCAGCCTTTCTTTGATGGCTCTGAGCATTATGTGGCACTCAGTGAATGAAAAGTCTTATAATTAACTAGGTCTATCCTCCTTAGAATACAATCTGTCTATCATCTTTTGTCACTTGAGCTTGGTCTTGGAGGAAGAAGTCTCTGTACCCCAAGTGGCTCTGCATAGCATTCCTTCCAAAGATATGTGATATGCTGCCTTAAAGAAAATATGAAAACTACAATTGAATCTCTCCATATTTCCAGCAATGTTAAAAGCTCATTATAGACTACAGCAAGTTTTCCCAGTCCTTACTTTGGCTTTGTCTACAATAGCCACCTACTGTCAGTAGCACCAAATCTAATTTAGAAGGCAGTACTGGCCTTGATATCAGACATTTGGTCATAGAAATTTTCTGTGTTGATTGTTGAATATAGGAAAAACTGAGTTTGATTATTTTCTTCAATATTTTTACATGATTCAAAACAAATCCCTCACTATTTTCTCAACTGTCAAATACAGATAATTTCTGCTCTACTACTTTACTTATCGTTGTAGAGGAGAAGAAACGTATCATTTACTCACTCAAGAAACAATTTTGAGAAAATACTATGGGAAAGATTTTGTATGTGCTAGTAATATAGAGATGAATGCTAGAGGGTTCTTGTCCACAAAGATCTCACCATCTCACACTTATAATACCAAAAAGGAACCTATGATAGAAGAAAGACCGTAGAGTTTTGATGAGAACAAGGTGAATATCCTGACTTGTTCGCTTATGTATAATTAGCCTCCTCTTCATCAATGGGAATACACAATTGCTGTGAAAGATAATGTGTATAGAAGGCCTAACAATGTGCTAGCCACATAAAAGATACTCACTGAATGATAGTTATTATTTTCACAATGGATGAGTTGTTAAAATGGAAATAGATTTGCAAAACATAAAATGCTAGAGAGTTTAATAGGAAATATTACTGGGGAAGGAGGAGGAGAGATAGAGGTGGGTTAGATGTTTCTTCAGTTAGACTTGAATGTAGGAGTTTGCCAGGGAAAGAAATGCAGAAAAGTGTACCCCAGAGAGCATAGCATAACCAAACACAAAGGAAAATAAAGTATAAAGTATTTAGAAATGAACAAAATAGTTACAACATAGAGTGTGAGTGTAGAGGGTGGGATTTAGTAGGTATTTAGCAGTTACTATGTGCCAGGTACCAAGTTCCATCTTCACAAAAACCCTGGGGCATCAGTATTATAATCCCCATTTAATAGATAAGGAAACTGAGGCTTAGTAAGGTTAAGCAACTTGCCCAGTAATACATGGTTGGAATGTGGTAGAGTCAAGAAACCAATCCAACCATTTCTGACTCCAACAGTTATGCTCTTGCAAAAGCATACTGGAGAGAATGGTGAAGGCTATTTTAAGTCATGCCAAGGATCTGTTCATTTATTTAGGAAATGAAGGGGAAACATTAAAGGTTTAAAGACTTGACACATTTAAAGTTGTGTTGTCAAAAGTGGTCCTGCAGAGCTGTGGGGGCTGGGCTGGCACAGTTAACATCGGAAAGCAGCTAAGATACTCCCAAGTTGCTCAGGTTATTGGTTATTATGAAGGCTTGCGCCTGGGTCACAGCATCAGGAATGGAGTGGGAGGTCATGAGACACCTCTGAAGCAGGACAACCGGTGTTCCGCATGAAAAGGGAAATGCCATGACTCCCAGGTTGGTGGCTTGGCTAGTATCATTAGGTCGCTCTGGGAATCCCAATTTCATTCATGTGACATTTGATGATGTCTGCGTGTCAGACATCCAGCTGAACCTATGAACATGAAGTTCAAGAAGTAAGTTTGGCAAGAAAGGGATGTGCAATTAAAACCACCGGAAGAGATAAGAATACATACGTCCACGAAGATTTGCAGAATAAGAAGGCGAAGGCGGAGAAAACATATGCACGAGCACTAGAAGAGACTGGCCAACATTAACTTTTTTTTTTTTTAACGGTTACGTGACTGGGTTGAGTCCGTACGGTAAACCCGGCTGGCCACTATCCTAGCACGGCACAACTCCAGGGACCCTAGGCCTACCGAGCGCCCTCACCCCACCCCCACCCGCACCCGCTCCCCGGCCAGCCCCCGGCTAAGGTATAGTCGGGGATGCAAAGCAGCCCAAGTTTGTACCCCGGGCCTCGCGGCTGCGTCTCCTCACCGAGGCTGAGATCCAACGGGCACCAGGGCTGCAGGCTGCTCCCAAGGCCCGGCAACGCCACCATGTTCCCCCCAGGCACCGGCTCGCCTCCGCAAAGCTCAACTTTCAAAGCTCGCTCCCGCGCGCGCTCCGAGACGTTCCTGCAGACGAATCACAACGTGCTGAATTTCCGACAGACCAATCACCGTGCCGAACTATTTTCCTTCTATTAACCAATCAGCTGGGTCGTGCGCCACAGGCGCAAAGAATGGGGCGGGTTGAGGACTGGGGGCTAAACAAGGTTCGTCAGGGCGATTTTCTCGGCTTTCCCGTTAAAGTAGGAGCTAGGAACTAAGCTAAACCCTAATAGCGTCTTTCCAGCCTTGTTTTTCTTAAATGGGAGGAAATGTAAAGAGTATTTGAGACAGGGTACTTCCTGTAATAACTGTCACCTTTGCCCCCATCAGGCGACATTTCGCGTGCGGGTCACAGGGCTACCTTCACCCGTCAGCACGCGAACGTTGTACATAACCGAATGTGGAAGGTAGCCCAGCGTAGCTCGATACGGGAAAAGCAAACAAAAGCATTCCAAGAAGACAGCTGCAGTTCTTTTGATTTTACGGGTCGTCTGGGCCCGGACTCTACCGGAAAGAGGCTGTGACTGCCATGTCAACTGAGGGAGAGACGGGCCTCCCCTGCACATGCGCAGTGAGCACACCTCCTGGCGGCCAGGAGGCCCAAGCCAGAAAGAAGCGTGCGCATGCGCGCGGCATATCCAGTGCATCCGGGCTGGAGCTCGCCTCCCCCCTCCCCCGCCCGGCGCCGCCGAAGCAGCTGGGTGCGTTACGTCGCCGGAGGCTGGGCCGCTGGCTGCGCGCCTCTGTGCTGGACCCCACCTGGGGGGCGCGACCCACGCGCACCCGGCTCTGCGCGGCTGCGCTCCACAGCTAGCACCGCCGGTCCTCACCCGCTCACTGCCACTGGCGGCTCGGGCGGCTCGGCGCGGCGCTCTGCTCCTCGGTGCATTGCTGCTCGGGGCGCTGCCGCCCGCAGCCGCCTGCCTCCCCCGGCCCTGCCCCTCCCGCGTGGAGCGGGGCTGTCGGTTGTCGCCCACCGCCCGGCTGCAGCGGCTGAGCGAGCCCGGCTGCGGTGCTGCCGCCGAGCGCGCTCCCGCATCGGGCCCCTACGGCCTGCCTTTCCCTTAGGGCAGCCCGCGCCCCGGTGGAAGGGAGCGGTCCCTACCGAGATCGGCCCGGCCCGGCGGTGAGATGAGTTTCTTCGGCTTCGGGCAGAGCGTGGAGGTGGAAATCCTTTTGAACGATGCGGAGAGTAGGAAGCGAGCCGAGCACAAGACGGAGGACGGGAAGAAGGAGAAATATTTCCTCTTCTACGACGGGGAGACGGTCTCTGGGAAGGTGAGCCTTGCGCTCAAGAACCCCAACAAGCGCCTGGAGCACCAGGGCATCAAGATCGAGTTCATCGGGCAGATCGGTGAGTCGAACCCCGGGACCTCTTTTCCCCAGCGTCGTCAGCCGGGCCAGGGCTGGGAGGCGGGCGGGGAGCAGCGTGATTCAGGGCCCAGCTCCGGCGAGGCCTGGCACAGTCGCTTGTCAACTGCAGCCTGAGGCCTGGGGCTCAGACACAAGTCCCGCTCGTGGGCGACTCCCCCTGCTTTACTGTCCTCCTGCCAGAAATGACAGTGCACTGCCAGGGAGGTGGGGAGACCGTGTGCGGGAGGGAGCGCCCTGCTGTGCCTCGTGGGACGCTGCCTCTGGGTACCCCTGTCGTCTCTTCAGCATGCTCTCAGCTGTTCTTCTTGCCCTCAGGATTTCGAAGTGATGTGCTCCGCCATAGCATGCAGGTGGGTTTGTCAGGGGGGACCTCCCAATACTGGCCTTCCCATGGACTGGCCATCTACAGCTGTCAGACTCAAAGTTAAGCTGGTCCTGCGAGCCCACCTCCCTGCGCCTCCACCCACCCCTTTTTCTCCATAGAAGTGATGTGGAAGAGGGAGCTCACCAGTACTCTCTTATCTCCCCTCAGCTCTGAACTACCTATCCTTGTACATGCTTTGAGAAAGAAGACCTGTAATTTTCAGTCCCAGTCTGACTGCTTACCTAGCCTGCATTTCTCAAACTTTTCATTAGAATCCGAGTTTTCAGTTGTCTAATTTTCTCCTTAAAGACAAAGAATGATGTTTCTGAAACCACAAGTAAGTGGTCAGAATTTCTCAATGCTCTAACCGTCTCCAAACATTATTAACCATGAGAACTAAACAGTAAAAAGCAGTGATGAAGAAGATTTGGGGAGCTGCCTGTCAAGACTGGGTTGTCTCCTACTCTAAGACTATTTGGAGTCTTGTGTGTTATTAAAATGCTCAGGCCCTTCTAAAACAAATTGCTTTTGTCATTAGGTCAGGAGTAGATTCACCGTAAATACTCTTGTGGGTTGCAAACACCTCTGGTGGAGATTCCGTACCCTTACCGCATACTGCCTGTATAACACTGTTTTTAGAGACTTCTTTGAGGAAGCTTGTTAAACTCTTCTGTTCTGAGCATTTAGGAAAGAATTTGTTCTCTTTGTTGCTCTTTTCACAGAGCCAGGAAACACCAGACACAGGGAGGAGGAACCCCAGCAAAAGGAGTCCTGGTGGCCTGGTTCTGCAGTCCACCGCTCAGCCTTAAGCATTTTGCCCTGGTATTTAAGAAAAATGAGATCAGGTTGAACACTGGCTGATGCTGTAGGAACCTTTTAATGTTATTTTAAAGCCAGAATTTGTTACTGTACCAGAACAGGAGCTGAAGAGTGAATTCATGCCTTCTACTTTCCTGTGTCTGTCTTTGATGGATGGCAGGGTTTCTCAACAGCAGCACTGGTGACATTTGGAGCCTGATAATGTTTTGTTGTCATAGGGTGTTTAGCAGCATCCCTGGCTTCAACTGACCAGATACCAGTAGCATCTCCCACTTGCGACCACAAAAATGTCTTGCAATATTGCCATATGTCCCCTGGAGTGTAAAATCATCCCTAGTAAAGTACTATATGGTAGGGAGGATGAAACCAAAGCATTTTATGCTCAGCATAATATATGAAATAGTCAAGAAATCTTTGCCTGTCATGGAATTAGAGTTAAAATTATTAAAAATAAAGAAATCCATGCCTACTGAGAAATGGTGTTTTGAAATAGTAGTTTTAAACTTATTGCATGGATTCTTTGACTCCATAATACCAGGCATGGTAGACAGGCATGTTTAGTCTGTGTCTGTACCATCATTGACAGGTGGTGGTACATTGCCAATATATGAAAGATGACTCAGAATGTTCCCTGCCCCAGACAATATGAAATGAGCTGTTCCAAGAAGATTGGTGTCCTGGCCTTCCTCTGATCTAAATGAAAGGTAGTTGAGGAGGCTACTTGCTGTTCCTGCGCTGCCTGGTTTCTTGGCTAACTCCTTAATCCCAAGACATCATCCGTGCTGAATTTTCTCAGAAACTTTTGTTGCTTCCACTAGTAATTCTTTCTGGGCTTCTATGCATTCTGGGCTGAGTTGACCATGAGACTTTGGGGAAGTTAGGTCCCTCTCTGGGCCTCAGTTTTCTCAACTGTCAAGCAGGATAATAAATCACCTGGTGAGAATGTTGGGTATGTCAGGGGATCCTGCTTCATGCCCCTTATAGAAGGTCCTTTTATAAAATTATAGTAGTTGATATAGTGATGTTTCCACTTCATAAATTCAGTTATCAATTACTGGCTTACTGCTCTTCCCCCATACCTCTTACATTCCACCCCCACAATAAGATTGCCATGCTTACTTACAGGTAGTGCGTGTCTTAGCACCATGCCTTAAATCTCTTCAGCCACAGGGGCCAGGCACACCTGGTGCTGTGGATAGAGCCAATTCCAGTTGCTTGCTTAAAGCATATAGCTTACCCTCAATTATCCGTTGTTACATGACATAGTAAGAGAATAATACAGAATGATGGACAATATATTTCTTATTATTTGGTTTGGGGATGTATTTCTTGATCAAGAACAAGGCGTTAAAATAACCTTTCTAGATATGTTTGGTGTAAAAGGGAGTTTGTGTTCCTAAAATATATACATTGACAGATAAGTAAAGATGGTACCAGCCAATGGGGAGGCACAAAGTGACTTTTCTTAAGCTCTTAAATTCCTCCTATTTTATCCTAGTTCCCCAAAGAAGCAGGATGTGAAGTATTTGTGTCGTAAACCTAATAAACCTAAGACAGTCATGGTGAACTGACCTCAGGGCACCAGAGCGAGACTAGTGAGTAACTTTGCTGAAGTTGTGGTTGTGTGGTTTTCTCCTTCATTGCACTCTTTGACTATGTATGAAGTGGGTGGAACTTGGGTCGGGTTCTGAGGTCTGGCTGTATGGGCGACCTGTAGGGGTCAGAAAGTTGACATCATTGAGCTCTGTCCCCCTTCCTTGTTGGTTTGCAGGCAGGCAGAGGTGTGATCTTTGTCCCTTGTCCCCTCTCACTGTAACTTGCTCTGAAAATCTCCTCTGCACCCATGACTTCAGTGTCATCTTATATTCTGATGACTCCCACAGTTTATGTGTCCTGACTGGTATTCTTTTCTGAGTTTCACACCTGTCTTTCCAGCTGCCTACTAGACATGTCCACCTGGATACCCAATGGGTGCCTCAGAGACACATCCCAACAGAAACCCTGCCTTCTCTCTCTCTCTGCCTCAGCCCCAGCCCCAGCCCCATCCCTGATACTTCTCCTGATTTCTCCATTTTGGCCCATGTCACCTGGGTCCACTCAGCCTCAGAAATCTAGGAGTCATCTCAGGCTCTTCACTCCCCCTCCCATGCATCCAGCTGTCTTCTAAGTTTTGATTCTCTCTAATAGCTCTGTAATACATCTTAAACATATCTTAAATCACGGTCTGCTGTTCATTCTCGATGCTACTGCCTTTATTATTTCTATGTTTAGTAGCCTCCTGACTAGTCTTCCTGCCTTTGTTTCCCTTTCCTTTCAGGTCATCTTCTGTAAGAATGAACTAGCTAAAAGGAAGTCCTAACGTTATCAGTCCCCTCCTTAAAGTTCTTCTCGACTTCCATTGTTTAAAGTGGAAAAACACATCCAAATCCTTTCGGAGTTGGCCCCTGCCTCATCTCCCCCTAGCCCTTCACCCACACTGCTTCTGGCTTCCTCAAAATATCCTATTTCTTCTAGAATCTGCGTATCTTCCCTTTGTATGGCAACCTCTTCCTGCAAGGTATTCCCTTCCATCCAACCTCTTAACTCCTTCCTCAAAGCCTAGCAAATACCCACACCCATCAGAAAGCCTTCCCTGACTTCCCCAGGCTAACCTGAGTGCTTCCTCCACTGACCTTCCAGAGGCCTCACTAATCCCTCTTCAAGCAGGATATGACAAGGTTGTGACTCTTTTTTTTTTTTTTTTAAACTTGTTTGTCTTCCTCACTAAATTCAGAGCCCCTGGAAACCAAGGACTGCCTTCATTTTATCATTAGTGTAGAGGCTAATCTCGTCTTAGTGGCTAGATAGCATATAGAAGGTGCCTAATAAATATTTGTAAACTAGGTACATTGGTCAGATCTAAGAATTGACAGAAACTATTCTTGAGATTTTTTTTTTTCCTCATCTCCTCCTAGATAAATGAGTTATTTTAATGAAAGAAAGGGAGAATGGAGGTTTGCTTTGCTGGTTACCTTTAAGTGTCTGGGCTTCCTGCTCGTGCTTGTGGAGAAGGCATTAATGAGTGAGGTGCATCCCTTAGTAGAGGCTGCTGAAAACTCGCATGACTCACCGGCTGGTGTGCCCCCGCTGGAGCAGCATCCTCACTGAGGGGCCTGGGATAGAAGAGTATTGAAGCTGATGTCAGCTCACCCGCTCTTGCATCTTTCTCTCATCACACTATCCTTTGCCAGGTTGAAGCTGATTTCTTCCTGTATGTAAGAAAATAGGAGTTGTCAGACCTGTGGTTCATCTGGTACTGCACCAACTGCTCAGATGTTGCAGTTTGTATGTTGCCTTCTGAAGGTATAAGGTCTTATTTATTCACTTATGTCGTGCATGTTTTCCTGTTACCCTCTGTAAGTTTTTGAGGCTGCGCTGGGGTCCTCCTGCACCTAGCATACTTTTTCTGATGACTTGGTTTGTGTTCTAACACTGCCAGCACAGGCATGGTGAGGGCATCTCCCGGGCCAGGTCTGTAGGATAGACCTTGTCACTTTGCAGCTAATGCCCACATCTTTAGAAAGATTCAGTAGTCTATAAGGAGCACCTAGTGAAGAACTGTGTTTGTGAGAAGGATGAGGGGCCATTGTGCAGCTTGACACCTTTAGGGAACACTGGTAGAGGATAGAAGGCAGACTTGGGTCGCCTGGGAGACCAATGGGGTTAAAAAAACCATAATTAGAAACTTGCAGAGCAGGGCAGACACGAACATCTCTGCACTCCAAAGCCAATAGACGTTATCTAGATTTTTTTTTTTAATTTGTAATAAACCCATCAGTACCCATTAGGCCTGTACTTATAAAAACTCCAGAAGCTTTCTGTATTTCAATTCATTAACCCTTGAAATACTAAGTAAAAGGCACATTAAGATTAAATGGATTGATTCCAGCCTATTTACCAAGCTGCTAGCAGGGTTTGGAGCCAAGCCACATCTTGCTGGGCACAGGTGGCCTGGAGGTGCTACTGCTCCTTAGGTTTACCGGGGCTAGGAGATGGGTGTGGGGTGTGGCTGGCACAAATCTTGCCCAGGTTGCCTGCCAACAAACAATGGCTGGGAAAATCAGATGAAGAGGAGGCTGTTTGGAGGGCTTTTTGCCCTTGCTGAATTTTGTTTCTTCTAAGACCAGCATGAAGCGTGGATTAAACATGATCTTGTCCCTGCAGTGACCCCCAGGGTGTCAGTCACGGGATGATCTATAGTGCAAAACTGGCTCTTTTTCTTTCCAAAATGGCAAATTCACTTCTCGACCGTTGGTGGCAAGTTTCACCATGAAAACATCCTGAGTACAAAAGTTATTTCCTCCTGTTGGACTGAGAAAGAAACTAAAGACGGGATAGTTACCTTAACAAAAAACTTAGTTCCTACTTCTAGCCCAAAATGTCTGGACTCTGAGGACTTTGGTGGTTGGGAAGAATGAGAGTTGACTTGTGGTTGCTTCTTTGAGGTGGAATAGAGGCAGTTTACAGTCTTTTTAGGGCCCAAACCTCTTGTGAGAACAGCCTTAGAGTTTCTGTTTTAATTTATGCAAGAGGAAACCAAACTTTCTGGCAAATAGGAAAGTACTATTGTTTCTGCTCCTTTGCCCTACAGTGTTTGCAGAAGCATTGCAAATGGCTTCTAAATTATAGGTTAAAAAGGCCAGTCCAGCCCTGCTCAGACCACACACTGGCCACTCTTCCATGACATTTGAGGTAGGAGCTGATATTAATGTGTGTCCAGGAGCAGAGGCACTAGGGAGAATGTGATGCTACGCAGGGAAGGACTTCTACCCCATGTCCCCTGCTGGGGTAGGTGGAACCTTCTGCACTGTTGCTAGGATCCACAAATGCTGGCAACCAGAGCACTCTCTGAGCCTTCTCTGTTTTGTTTATTTCTCATGTTGCCATTGGGCTATGTTCTCACATTTGTGTATTTTTCCATCCTTCTCTTCCCATCTTCCTCTTGACTCTGGGATTTCCCACTTACCTCATGGACCTTGGGGTCTTGGCTCTGTCTGCTTCTGTCCCCTGGAACTATGATGAGTCTAGTGCTTGGGAGCTGAGGCACTAGGTTCCCAAGTTAAGGGTTCAGCTCCCACATGGGAGCCAACACCACCAACCAGGGCTCATGTAGCAGGAGTAAGCAAAAGAGTCCCTGTCACTTGGGGTGGCCGCTGCTCTTTTCTCACACTATTCTTGCACTTCCTTACTTTTATTGAGGGGCACACTTACTGCATTGCTCACCTACCCCCCACCACCCCCATCATTTGGAGTTGTCATCTCCCATTTAGTGGCTTTGTGGGTTATCGCTCACTACCCAGAGTTCAGCTCACTGCTGAAACCACTTAGTGTTTGGAAGAGAAGGTAGATTGTTTGTAATAAAAGATTGATTGAAGTGTAACTACATAGGAAATCAGCCACAAACCATATTCTGTGATTTCTGTGAATTCATAATGGAAGTAGCATCACTAGTGTGGGGTTATTCATGCTACTGCCATCTTCACGAGTTGGGTAAATCTTTTTTTTTTTTTTTTTTAATTTAAGTAGAGTTAGGGTCTTGCTCTTATTTAGGCCAGTCTTGAACTCTTGGCCTCAAGGGATCCTCCTGCTTCAGCCTCCCAGTGTGCTAGGATTATAGGCATGAGCCACCATGCCTGGCCAAGTTGGGTAAATCTTATGACAGAGAGGTAAATCTTATGACCACTCTGCTTCAGAATGCTCCCCTGTCAGGGGCAGCTCCTAGACCAGCAAGGGGGTGGATTTTGCTCTCAGACTAAAAAGAACCACCTAAAACCATTTTTCTTTTTCTGGAAATGATTCTTCCCCTAGGGCAGGGGTGAACACTGTGTTGGCTCTGGGAAGGCAAGAGATCTGGTTTCTTGGGCCCAAGAAGGCTTTGATGCTAATCTGAGCTCAAACCTTGTGCTGTCCAGGGTGGACCCAGAGCAAACGCAGCTCTCCCCTACTGCCATTAATGCTTTGGTTATCCCTGAGAAAGCTCACCTCCTGTGTCCTGCAGATGCCAAGAACCAGGCCTAGTGGGCAGTTGTCCCAGAGACCCCTTTCTGTGGACTAGTTTCCTTCTCCCCAAGCAGCAAACCACAGAAGCAGCGAGTGTACTGTGCCTGCTCCGTTTTCCCAGTTCAGCTGCCTTGCTTTCAGTTGCAGCCTAGCACAGGACTTGAACCCAGAAATACCTGAGGAGTGGTACTGGGATGTGGCCATGTGTAGTTACAGTCAGTATTAAGAGTTCACGACTGCAGGGCCAGGTGCTAGGGAGTACCGGAGAGCTGAGGATATAGTCAAAATGGAAAAGGAAGACCATGTATATATGGTACAACTTAATACTTAAGTAGCAGAATACAGACATAAAATAATATAGGACAAATGGGTGGTGTGAACTTATAAAAAATACCACAGCCTAGGCAACATAGCAAGGCCTTGTCTCTAAAAAAATTGTAAAAAATTAAAAATTAGCTGGGCCTGGTGGTGCATACCTATAGTGCCAGCTACTTGGGAGGCTGAGGTAGGAGGATCACTTGAACCCAGGAGTCAAGTCTGGGCAAGGTATCTGGGCAACAGAGTAAGACTCTCTTAAAAAAAGAAAAAGAAAAAAAAAATACCAGAACTGTTTCCTGAAGAGGATGAATTTAAAGCAATGCTTCTCAAAGTGTGGTACCAGCACCCATTGGGTGCTTGTTTACATTTCCTGTTAGAAATGTAAATACTCAGGCCCTACCCAAGACCTCCTGAATCAAAAATATCAGAGTTGGGGGCCAGCAGTCTGTGTTAACCGGCCCTCCAGGTGATTCTGATGCACGCCGAAGTTTGAACCACTGATTTAGATGGAGGGAATAACAGTAAAATGTCCACGTCAGATTGGCCACGTGCCCTCCTTTTTGAGTGATAGCAGAAGCTAGTAGCTATGTTTATTGAGTATTATTTTTCCCTACTAGTTACTATCCTAAATCCTTTACCTACATGAGCTCTGCTACCTCTTGCACAACCTTATGCAGTGGGTTGTGTTATTACCCCGGTGATACCAGGTCATAGAAACAGATGCAGTCTAGGAGGAGACCTGCTCTAGTCTCAGCTCTGCAACCAAGTCAGTGATGCCAAGCCAGTCATGCCACACTATGCCTCAGTTTCCTTATCTGTTAAATGGGGTGATAAGGCCTGTCCCAGCTGTCTCACAAGATTATAAGGATGATATGATTAATTAAACTGTACTTATCCTTTCAAAAGTTAGAAATGTTGAAAAGCTGTTTAAAGAAATGTGACATTGGTGCTGTGACTTATTCCTTACTAAGAGACGCCATCCTAATATCCTGGAGCAGGGTCATATTGGGTTCTTTTTGTGTCATGAGATTTCACTACATAAAACAAAAGAGTCTTTGGAAAGGGGGTCAGCAAACCAAGGCTAGAAGGGGTCTGTTTTGGGGAGAGATACTTCAGAAGAGAGGTACCTTCAGCCTGGAGCCCCCTCCCCAGGCCCCGTGTAGCTCAGGATCTGATAGAGGAGGGCATTGCTCTCTCTCCAGAACTCTACTACGACCGTGGGAACCACCATGAATTTGTGTCCCTGGTGAAGGACTTGGCCCGGCCTGGAGAGATCACCCAGTCGCAGGCCTTCGACTTTGAGTTTACCCACGTGGAGAAGCCGTATGAGTCCTACACAGGGCAGAATGTGAAGCTACGGTAAGTTGTGCCTACTACTTCCTCACTGCCCCAGAACCTGCCCCACATAGACAAGGACCTGAGGTTTCTGAGGATCTTTATCTGGGTATTGAGAAGGAAGAGTATTATGAGCTGTGGTGTGCTGGTAAAAGTTTAACAATGGGCTCTCTGAAAGGAAAGCTGCCTGGTTTGTAGAGTTTGTCACTTTCTATAGTGTATTCCTACTGCAGCCAATTTCAAGCTACCAACCTGATGTCCCTAAATGCAGAGGTGGAGGGAGATGTGCAGTAGCCACCTTTACATAGCATTACCATCATATGGGGACACCAAATGTACATTCCCTCAAGAACAGAAAACATATAAAGTGTAGGAAAATAATAAGGAAGCAATGGGTTTTTAGTATGTATTACCTTTGTTTTTAACATAATTCATTTAATTGTAAGTTTATATAATTTAACTTTAAATAATTGCTGTGTTAAACAGCAAATTCATGAAATTCCTAAAAATTTAGTAGTCAGCTTTTGTAACTGAGTTGGCCCAGCACACCCAACAGCAATGTGATCTTGAGCTCTGCACCTCAGCCTTCTCACTTGAAAACTGGATAATAGATTTGGATTCTAATTCTAGATCTGTCCTCCCCTTCTCCTGGGGGTGATAAGAAAATAAAATTTAACACAGTATGACAAGTTCTTAAAACATTAATGAACACATTATAAGCACATGGGATTGTTTTTACTGTTCTAGTCTTGGAAACAAGATAGAGACTGGTGCCTGGGTCTCTGGGCTGAGAAAATTCACAGCAGCTATAGACTCTTAGATGCAGCCTCAAGATTATGTGATGTCACTGGCATAAAGCAGACTCCTCTTTCGCTTGGAATACCTGATTCTGGGTCTTGATACTGTCTCATAAGATCAGCTTGTTTTATCCCCTGAAGGCCTAAGTTCAGGATGGTATAGACTACAGCAAGACCTTCACCTCCCTTCTTTCTCCTAGTCTCCCCTCTTCCATCAGAAGAGCATTTGTAGCCTCTTCTTTTTAAATCTTTGCAGAGAGGTCTAAGCAGTGACATTACCCCCACTAAAGACAGTGTTTCATAATTGCACTCACAGAAGGCAGCAACAATGAGGATTATCGGGTTGTCACTTACATGCAACTGTGGGATTATTTAATCTTTTTTTTTTCTTTTTTGCAGTGGATTTGTTTTAAGTGTTTTTATGTCAGAAAGAAAGGTGTTGAAAACAGTATGAGAGTTCCTCAAAAATTAAACATAGAATTACCATATATGATCCAGCAATTCTACTTGTGGCTATATATCCAAAAGATTTCAAAGCAGGGTCCCAAACAGATACTTGTACACCCACGTTCATAGCAGCATTATTTACTATAACCAAAGGTGAAAGTAACCTAAGTGTCCATCCATGGATGAATGGGTAAACAAAAAGTGGCATATGCACACAGTGGACTATTATACAGCCTTAAAAAGGAAGGAAATGCTGTCACATGCTACAACATGGATGAGCCTTAAGGACATTATGCCATGTGAAATAAGCCAGTCACAAAAGGACAAATGCTGTATGATTTCCACTTATATGAGGTACCTAGAGTAGTCAGATTCATAGAGACAGAAAGTAGCATGGAGGTTGCCAGCAGCTGGGGGAGGGGGAAATGGGGAATTAGTACTTAATGAGTGCAGTTTCATTTGGGGAGGATGGAGAAGTACTGGAGGTGGGTGGTGGTAATGGTTGCACAGCCATGTGAATGCCACTGAATTGTACACTTAAAAGTGGTTAAAATAGTAAATTTTATGTTATGTGTATTTTACCACAATAAAAAAAGAAAGGCATTACTGTCCAAATTAGATGAAGATTTGAGGATTCATGTTGAGAAAGCGAGGAAGTAAAGATGGAAAAATTAGTTGAGGATAGTTTTTTTTTTTTTCTATTTTTTCTAACACATCATTGTTACTGTTAGAGACAGGGTCTTACTCTGTCGCCCAGGCTGGAATACTGTGGCATGATCATAACTCACTGGAGCCTCAAACTCCTGGGTTCAAGCTATACTCCTGCCTAAGCCTCCCAAGTAGCTGGGACTATAATCACAAACCATGACACCCAGCTAATTTATTTTTTGTAGAGATAGAGTCTTACTATGTAGCCAGGATGGTCTTAAATTCCTGGGCACAAGCAATCCTCCCACCTTGGCCACCAAAAGTGCTGGGATTACAGGCACGTGCCACCGTACCTGGCTACTTTTTTTTTCTCTAATTTTTTTGTAGAGATAGCATCTCTTCTGTTGCTCAGGCTGGTCTGGAACTCCTGGCCTCAAGCAATCCTCATGCCTTGGCCTCTCAGAGTGCTGGGATTACAGGCGTGAGCCACTGCTCCTGGCCAGGGACAGGTCATAGAAAATGTAAATTCCAGATTAAGAACTTGTATCTTATTACACAGGTAGAGGGAAAACATGAAACAATTGTTTTGGCCTTTTTTTTTCTTTGTTTTTAGGCAGGGGAATGATTCTTTTGGAAGATTAAAGTCAATATGTAGCATTTGATGGATGGCAAGAGTGTGGAGACAAACTGTGAGAAGGCCAGTATGAGGTCCTCAGAGTTCTACTTTGGTGGGCACAATGGGAACAGGTAGAAGCAAGGAATTTGCCAATGAGTAGAGGCTGCAGCTGTGGAGGTGGAGAGAGAGGGCCATCAGGAGGAAGAAATGTTTTGGAGATAAGATGGTTCATTCTATTTTGGAGAGGAGGTTGAAGTACTGGCAAAATAAAGAAGTGTAAAAGTTCACCCAACAATTGGAAATGCAAGCCTGGCACTGAGGGCAGAGGGGAAACTTAGAAATGCACAATCAGGAATCATCTGCTCAGAGATAATAACTGATAACGTTTTTCAAGGAGAGGGGCTCAGAGGAGAAGAGCCAGGACCCACCTGGAACCAGGATGAGGGGAAGGAGGAGGTGTTTCACACAACACTGGATTTGGCCACTTGGAGGCTACGGGTTCCCTTCAAAAAAGCAGTTTCTGTTGGGGCATGGAGAGAGATGCAAGGGGCTAGGAGTAGTGGCTGGTGCAGGAGCTGCAGCAGTCAGTACAGCTTCTGTCTTGTGACAGTGGTCTCTAAAGAAAGAAAAGGAAAGGATGGGGTAGGTCAAGGGTGAAAGGCCTGGAGAGGATTTGGGGGATTGACTTTGGACCTTTTTATAAGCTCAAGGGAAGAAGCCTTAAGCTAGAGAGAGATTGATGATCGGGAAAATCAGAAAAGTAGAAAGATCAAGATGCGGGACCAAGGATCCCACATTAGAATCACTGGGAAGCTTTTAAAAATGCAAATGCTTGTGTCTCTCTCCTGAGCAATTACATGTCAGATGTGCCTAGGCAGCAAGATTTTTAGAGCCTCCATCCCCAGGTGAGTCTAATGTGCATCCATATTGAGAGTCTTTCTGCCAGATGGGGGAGAAGAAAAGGTCTTGAGAGTCAGAGGTGCTGTTGGAAAGAGGATGGGTGATGATGCAGAGACATGTTTAGGCTGTCAGTAAGCAGCAGCACAAAGCAGAGAAGGGAGTGAGTTATAAATCTTGACTATAAATTCATCTCAGAGTAAAGAGCAGTGTCTTCCACAGATAAGCCCCTGAGAGCTGTAGAGCAATTAGAAAAGTGTAAGGGACAGATGTCTTGGGCAATATGATGGAAGTTACTGAGAAGGACAGGAAGGATTGCAAGGAGTCAGTGCCACATGGAAGATAGTAGCCTAAATGTATAGTTGATATGGTTAGCATATCTTTTTAGCTTTCTCCAGTAATACATGACCAGTGGTGGGGGTTATCCAAGTTTTATTAAGAAGAAAATATAATTAAAGGGCTTTCTCCCCGTTGGATATTAATACAGTGTTGAGTCAAGGGGACAGGGATACTGGGGAAGGCAGTGCTGAACTGGCTGGCCACAGAGGTCGGGCTTGTCAAACCCTTCAGGGGTTGTGTGTCTATTGTCTTTCTATTAATAACTTGTCCCCTACCATGGCAACCTGCTCCCCAAGGACCCTAAGTTCAGCCAGAGATTTGTTATTCCAACAGACCAGCTACTCTTTTTGTCTGTTGCATGTAAGGTTTGCTCTTCCTGGAATGCCCTTTTCCCTCTCCCACAGCACTGGATCACAGTGTCTGAATCAGCCCTTCCCATGTGTCCTAATTTTTTTGTTTATTTGCCCATTTCCCCCAGTGGGTTGTGAGACTGTATCTGATTCATCCTGTGTACAGTGCTTAGCTCAGTAAATGTTTGCTGAATGAATAGCTGACTTAATTTCTCCATTCCCCATTCCTCTCTTTTAACTGTGAAGGACATAAGAAAGGTTTATTGATTGAGTATTGTTAAATGAACAAGTGTGCAAATATAAGTGTATGAGACATATCCCTGTGTTCAAGCCAGGAGTTAGCTGAAGAAATAAAACTCGTACGCAAATACATGCTAGATAGTAGTAAGGGCTAGGAAGGGCCTCAGTATAACACACTATTGGAGTACAAAGCAGAGAAATCACTTTTACTTGGAGCAGAGTTCTTAACCTAGAGGCATGGGCTCCAAAAAGTGATTTGGGGGCAGAGTCTTTGAACTCCCTCCAATTGTAGTTGCAGTGTTTTATGTATAGGTGCATATGTGCATTTTTTCCGGGAGCAAAATCTATAAATTCTCAAAGGGATACAAATCCCGAAGAGGTTAAGAACCTTGTAAAGGGTTATCTCAAGTGGACCATTTTGGTTCCTATAGCTAGGTAGCATCTGGAAACCAGGAGTATTTATTCATGACAACTCCATCTCCTACAGCTATTTCCTTCGAGCCACCATCAGCCGCCGCCTCAATGATGTCATCAAAGAGATGGACATTGTAGTTCACACACTCAGCACGTACCCGGAGCTGAACTCCTCTATCAAGATGGAGGTTGGAATCGAGGACTGTCTGCACATTGAGTTTGAGTATAATAAATCCAAGTAAGTGTCTCAGGCCCCAAGACTATGGAATTATTATTTAATGAGGTTAAGAGAGAACTTGACCCGAATGCAAATTGTGGAGCCCTATGACTCAACTGCTTTATGGGGACATACTGTGGGGAGAAGACTGCAGAAATAATACAGTGAATATGGGTGTGAGGATACCTACAGGTAGGCTGACCAAGAAATAAAACTTTATTTGCTTAAGTGAAACTATATTAAGTTAAGGTGGTATGTTTAAGTTAAACTTCCTTTGATGCCTTTCCATGTCAAGCTAAACTAACTTGAAGGTTATTTGTTTTGGATTCAGGTTCACCTATTTCCTTCTATTGGTAAGAATAATCTCAGAACGCCATTCCGTTATCATTTGTTTCCTCCATATATATCTTTAGAAATCAAAATGAGGAAACCAAACACTGGCTGTAGTTTGCTGCTTCCTCCTTAAACTAAAATAAATTGTAGCAAAGAATACCTGATGTATTTTTATAAAAGTCTTAAAATAACTTTAACTGGCAAGTTGGGAAAATGTGTATGTTTTAAATGGTGTTTACTGTTAGAAAATCAAAATATTTAACTGCTTATAAATCATAAAACTTTCTGACAGTTTGACAGTTTGAAAAGCATCTTTCTTTTGAATGTGATACATTCCTGAAAATGTTTGGAAATCAAATATCCAGAAGTAAAAGGGGTATTAGGAGAGCTAAAAACCCCACAAAGTCTCTAACTAGGGTGTTCACAGTGGTGTCCTCAGGCCCAGTGTCATCCAGAGCCTGGGGCAATGGGAGCTGCACCAGGTGGTTCGCCTTTGAAAGGGGCTGGGAACATACTTGGTTCCTGGAACAGGGGTGAAGGAAAGGTGTGTTTTTTCTGCTGCTACTTGGCCTGGAACCCAGAGGGTCCCAGGAAAATGACCACTGTGACCCAGAACCAGCCCTGCTTGGCCTGACCCCACCTGCAGAACAGGGTGGGGCGAGCTGGGAGGGTGCTGGTCTGGGCCTGGCATGGGAACAGGCTCTTTCCCTTTCTCTTCTCAGCCTCAGGGCTGTGTGGTCCTACCCAAGAAGGAGCCACCCAAAGTGACTGCCCTCGACTGTCCCAGCTACCTGTTGAGGGCAGAGGCTGGCAGCACTGCTGCTACCTGTAAGAGCTCAAAAAAGCCACTGCCCCACAGTGCATGCCAGACCAGAGCTAGTGTGGAACAGGCACTTTAGAGAGGCAGAAGTTGGACCTTCCAGATTTGCGCCTCTCCTTGCACAACAGGCTACTCTGTGTGAAATTGCCCATTTCTGTGTCCCAACCTGGGACTTGGAATCAGGTCAAGAAGTTGGGCTAAGGTTAGTAGATAATAATGTTTTTGTACCTCAGTTTCTCATCTGACAATTGAGGGGCTTGGAGCCCAGAGAGCAGGCTCTGATGCAGAGTGATTTGCTCATCTTGCTCTACTGCTCCTGCCTGGCCTGTCCTGCCCAGAGCAGACAGACCTGTGTGATGTGAGTCATCGAGGCTCAGTTCCAGAAACATGGAAATTAGAGAGGAATGGAGAGACTAGTTTCTGCATTTATGGGACTGGCCTCTCACACATGAGAATATCTAAAAAACAGGCTGGGCATGGTGGCTAACACCTATAATCCTAGCACTCTGGGAGGCAGGAGGATTGCTTGAGGTCAGGAGTTTGAAACCAGCCTGAGCAACAGCGAGACCCTATCTCTACTAGAAATGGAAAAAATTAGCTGGGCAACTAAAAACAGAAACAAACAAACAAAAATTAACTGGGCATGGTGGCGAGTACCTGTAGTCCCAGCTACTCGGGAGGCTGAGGCAGGAGGATCGCTTGCACCCAGGAGTTTGAGGTTTCTGTGAGCTACAATGATGCCATGGCACTCTAGCCTCAGCAACAGAGCGAGACTCTGTCTCTAAATAAATAAATAAATACACAAACAAATACATACACAAATACAAAAGGTTCAAAAGGAAGCTACATGCTGAGGAGAGAGAGCAGATGAACAAACATGAACAAGTGAGGAATCATGTAGCAAAGATGTCATTTGCATTGGATGTGGAACAGTGGAAGGGATGGAAGTCACTTAAATTCAAGTAAAGACACATTGGAAACCCATTTCACCACAGCACTGCGGGCGGGAAGATGGGAAAGTGTGTACTGGAGCTGTAACTTTAACCAACAGGTTATGGCCACAGCAGTGTACTCCACTGAAACAAAAAGGGCCAGCCACTGCTCCAACATCTTACTTCCTTTACTTTCTGTTTCCCAGATACCACTTGAAAGATGTCATTGTAGGGAAGATATACTTCCTGTTGGTGAGAATCAAAATCAAGCACATGGAGATAGACATCATCAAGCGGGAAACGACGGGCACAGGCCCCAATGTGTACCACGAGAATGACACGATAGCCAAGTACGAGATCATGGATGGGGCACCGGTGCGAGGTGAGCCTCCTGGCCTAGGCCCCAGCCACACCTTTTCTTCCAGGCCCTGCACAGAATTTTAGAGGAATTTGAGCGATCTCATTGTAAGATGTCCTATTAACCTGTAATTTCTTAATCTCTCATTATGCACTATGGGTGCCAATAAGGAAGAAAAGGAAGGCTGAGAATGTAGAACTTCAGGCTCCTACCTCGTCTTCACCCAGAAAAGTTCCATTTTGACCTCATTTATGTATTGGGCTTGTACTTGAGATTTAATCTCACTGGGCATGGTGGCTCACACCTGTAATCCTAGCACTTTGGGAGGCTGAGGCAAGAGGATCGCTTGAGGCCAGAAGTTCAAGACCAGCCTGAGCAATGCAGTGAGACCCTGTCTCTACAAAAATAGAAGAATTAGCTGGATGTGGTGGCGTGAGTAGGCCTCGGGAGGCTGAGGCTGGAGGATCCCTTGAGCCCAGGACTTGGAGGTTGCAGTGGGCTATGATGACACCACTGCACTCTACCCTGCCAACTGATTGAGACCTTGTCTCTACAAAAGAAAAGGATTTAATCTCAAGAGTTATATGTGTTAAAAAACAAAAAATGTTTGAATAGTACTAGTTTAGCAGATATAGTGTGAACATTTTAGTACTTTTTCCTTATTGACATTCTGACATTCTTTGGGGCTAAGGAGCAAGTAGTCATTTTTGTTACTTAGTTACTTTAGCTCTAGTAAAATTATTTACTCTCTTAATTCATTCAGCAACTATGAAAGAGCACTACTAGATACTCTGGCCAGTATTACCAGGTTCTGCAGCTAGCACTGGGAACTCAATTGAAGCAGTCCTCCTCCACCCCCATGGAGCTAACATTACATCTGGAATGAGTGGAGTTGAGAGCACTTTGTTATTTAGCGAATCTGTGTGATTATTTGGAAGGAGCGGTCATTTACATTCTTCATTAACTCTGTAGCAACTGGTGAGGAAGAATGTCTCTTTTCACTTTGAAGTGACTGTCTGTTCCATGTAGAAGGAGCAGTGTCACAAGGGGGCCACCGGGGACGCTCTCAGCAGATTCCTGGGTGTCACTGTGTGAGGCCCTTAGAAGGTTGGGGCCAAGTTCTCCCAACTCTCTGATGTCCCATTTTTTCACCAGCTGTACAAGTAGAGGCAACGGTCATTTTTCCTCTAATGAAATGGGGCACTGAGAAACAATACAAAATGGCAGACAATTAAAAGATCATTTATATTTAGCTTTAGACTATATTATAGCTTTGGCCTTTCCCAGTAGAATTACTCCTCTAAGTTTGTTCCACTTATACTAGGAAAGACAGGATGTTAGAGTCAGAAGGGACCTAAAATATTACACAGCCTGATTCTGTAATCTTCCACATGAGAAACTCAGGGTCCAGAGAAAGCAACAGACTTACTCTCGGAAGTCACACAACTGGTTAATGGAGAACAGGGGCCAAAATGAGGCCCAATTGTTTTCTAGACCACCACACCACCTGCCAATCCATATTAGAGTAGGGATGTATTTTGGGGGCATACACTAACTGGGATGGAGGGCATTGACACTGGAACTGGTAGGTGACATGGTGAGTTAGCTAGGCTTTGACTACTGCCTCTTGAAAGCCCAATAAGCACACACACTGCATGTAATCAAGAGATGTTTAATAATAATATCTCCATGCTGTTCCCACTCATTTGCTCCTCATTGCTCTCTGCTTTGGAGAGGACATTCAGAAGCTACAACAAGACCTGGAATGGAATTAGAGAGTCAACATTTTTGCTTTAGCAAACTGCTGGGCAACATAGTGCAACTTCCCAAAAGCATTTGCTTTAGTGTTCCGTGCCACACTCAGGGTAGGATCTCTGCTGTTGCCAGAGACTGACTTGGTGTTAAGGCCAAGTGGGTCACTTTGCTCTTAGCTCTGATTCCTGCCTCACCCCTTACAGGAGAGTCCATCCCGATCCGGCTCTTCTTGGCGGGGTACGAGCTCACGCCCACCATGCGGGACATCAACAAGAAGTTCTCTGTGCGCTATTACCTCAACCTGGTGCTGATAGACGAGGAGGAGCGGCGCTACTTCAAGCAGCAGGTGAGGCACAGGCATCTCCTCCAGGCTCCTGGATACTGTAGGGACAGAATGGGGAGGCCTACATTCCTGTGGAAGCAGAATGGTACAGGGGAGACAGTTTCTAAGTCTGCAAGCCACTTGTTATTGTACCAAGAGGTGGAAAACATTAGATTGCCCAGCATCCCACAGCAAGAGTGAACATCCCCACTTGGTACCTGGAGTTTGCTGTCTCAGGTCTAATTTCTGTGACACCTGCTCTTCTGGCCCATACCAGGGACCAGGAGATACTGGCAGCTGCTGCCTTTGATAGAGATAAGCAGATGAGATCTTTGCCCAAGATTCCCCAGGACAAAGCTGGGAGCCCCTGGAATGCCCATTCCCGCACCTCCCTCTCAGTGTCATGTTGCCCCCTCTCCCAATTCTACAGGAAGTGGTGTTATGGCGGAAAGGTGACATCGTACGGAAGAGCATGTCCCACCAGGCAGCCATCGCCTCCCAGCGCTTCGAGGGCACAACCTCCCTGGGTGAGGTGCGGACCCCCAGCCAGCTGTCTGACAACAACTGCAGGCAGTAGGCCCCCAGGGCCAAGAAGCTGCTGGGCTTCCACCACAGCACCCCCATCCACCAAACACCAGCGGCGGGTTGGGGGGAGGGCCACGTGAGGCTCAGCCGACCCGTTACTTGCAACCTGAAAACAAATCATGTTTTTGACTTAAATTCTTTTTTCTGAAGAACCTAAGGGGCTTGGGTTGGGAAGCAGTCTCCTTGGGATTCTGTGGCTGATGGGACAGGGAGAGGTAGCATCCTGGAAGCTAGTCTCTGTCAGGGGGGAAAAAGAGCCTTCTGTTGCAGCCCCTCTTGCCAGGCTGCTTCGTGTCTTACAGGAGAGCAGCTGGCACACACCCTTGGCTCTGGGCTCTCTGAGCTTCCTGGTATATAGGACCTGAGCATGTCCCTGGGATTCTGAGCTGCAACAGGGCCTGGGTGATCATGTTTTGTACTCCTCTCTACTGTCCCTGAGGTAGTGGCAGGAGTTGGGCTTGCCCATCCTAAATGGCAGGGGTAAGACTCGAGATCAGGAAGCTACCTCTTTGGGAGTCTTGGATGTGGTGCTCTGAAGTTTCCATAGGCCACCTTCTTCCTGGCCTCTCACTGCTGGGAGCCAGACACCTCCCTTCTCCATCTTCTCCAGATTGTCAGAAACATCCTGAAGAGAAGCCTGTAGAAGGGCCTTGGGCACAGAGAAGCCCATGCATAGATGGCAGCAGTGTTGAACCCAGGAGGCTGAGGGCGGCCCTCTGAGGATGATCAACGCATAGCAGCTGTCTGCCTTCACCACGTGACTCCACTGGCCACCCTGAGGTCTGAGTTGTTCTAGGGTGTTCCTCTATGTGCCCAACAAGCCCTCAGCAAGAGGGTCTGTTTCCTTTAAGAAGAGAGCCCAGGAAGGGGCCTTGACCCCTTTGCCTCCCTGAGAGTGGACCTCGTCTCTCCTTGCCCTCCGCTTAGTTTCTGGGAATTGGGGCTTGGTTTTAAACACTTGGAGATTTTGCTATTACTACCGCCCTGAGCCCCTTCAGCCCTCTCCCTATGTGTTAAGGGGGGACGATGAGGGCCTCAGCAGAAGACTCTGCTCCCACAACTTGAGAATAATTCTGCTTGCCAAATTACATCTTCATCCTCACCAACTGACCCAGGTTTAGGACCATTGGTATTTTTTGTTTAAAAACACATACATAAAAACTCCAGTGGATATTCTTGTCATGCTAGAGAAGGGGGCAGTTCTCCCTCTTGCTTGTGCTCAGGCCTGTAGTAGGAAAGGTGTTTATTGTCCTTTTCTGCCTCATCAGGAAATGACAGGAATTACTCTCCTATTGGCCTCCCTTCCCTTTGTAAGAAGACCAAGCAGACTCCCTGGCCAACTAATACAATATCTGGCAGTCTGGATTCTTAGTAATTTGGAAGGTAGAGGTGCTGGTTCCTGTGTCACTTTTCAGTTAGTGTGGGAAACAGGACTCCTCTTTTCCTCAGAAATCTGCAGTCTTGGGCCTTTGACTGGGCAGGGTTCATGGGTCAGAGCTGAGACTGGAGGGAAAGGCATTTGGGATGTTGTGTGGTTGTCTGGGGGCAGCAGAACTGAGGAAGGTAAGGTGGTTTCCCCCATGCTAGACCCCGAGTTCAGGTGCGACACACAATCCCCAAGGAACAGGATCACCCATCCAGCTGCCCTTGGATTATCAAGGCTGGGGCTTAAGTGTATGAAGCAGGTTCTGGGTTCCTTGCCTTTTTCAGAGCATGAGATTAGGCTCTGGTGTGCCTCCTTTTAATAGCTGGTATTCTAAGTAGAAGCATTTGTCAATTCCTCAGCCTCCCAACTGACAACACAAATGCATTTTCCAACTTTCCTAATATCTTAAACCTTTCTTCTGGGAGAACTAGAAGATAGAATTTGCTTTGATTCTCTCAGGCGCTGCGCACAAGGCAGGTCTTCTGTTTTCTTTTACGCTCTCCCTATTCTCACCTTCTCTGTCCAAACTGAAAGTGAGGGAGGCTCTTGTCCCCACCCGCAAGGTCCCCAAACCTGGGAGCGCATAGGTACTAAACCAAACAGTGCAACTTGTAATTAAGCAGCTGCAGTGTTTACATGTTTCTTAACGTGTTGTCTTTTCAATGGCTGTATTTTCAAAGAACATTTGTTTTAATGGTCTCCGATTAAAGGAAGCCCCTGTGGCTTTGGGGGAATTGTGCCCCTGGTCCACCAGGTTCTGTGGTCTCCTCCATCTATGCCACCCCACCCCTGACATCAGGGAAAGACAGATACCCACCTCCCAAGACAGCACCTGTACTCTCAGTGTTCAATTCCTGGTGATCAATGATGAGCACTTTATTAACCACCTGTTTTAGTTAGTCACGTACATGGCTGAGAAGTGAATTTAGGTTTTACCCCTATCTGGCAACTTGTCCTGAAACTGCTCATAGGATGGTTTAAACCTCTGTGAGACCCAGATGACTTCAAGGGTAGGTGAGGGAGGCTGGTGTAGAAAGACTCAGTGCTACCAGACTGAGTCTCAGCCCTACATCCTGCTACATATGGAACAGGACAGAGAGCCCTGCATCTTGTGGTGCGGCAGAAGGAGCCAGCTTGAGGGAAGACATCTGTGGTGGAATATCCCATTGTACCCAATGTGGTTTTAGAAGAAAAGCTTTCAATTTTGATGTTAACGTTTTATTGAAAAAAGTACACAAACCCACCTATGTACACAAGGCCAGGTAAACATAACAAGCAAGCCACCTCACACCTTCGTTTGTCTTAAAAAAGCTTGACTTCTTTGGAGTAATGTCTTGCCCATTCCAGCAACAGTGTCTCAGTTAACTTGGTTCCTTTTCCTCCAGGCTCAAAATAAAATCAAACTCTTCTACCAAAATGGGGAAAAAAGAAGGGAAGGGAGAATTAGGTCTTATGTCTCCTCTTGAACAGGGAAGTTATGCCAGGCACAGGTACTTTACATGTCACCGAGGCAGGCAGTCAGTCCTTCAAAACCTATAGAGTTTCTTACCAAGTGCCAGGCACTGTTGAGTGCGGGGTACATAGTAATGGGTACTTGTGAATATCCCTCCCTCATAGATGTTACAGGCGAAGATACTGACTCAGGTTAAAATACCATACTTATATTTAGTCAGCTAGTAAATGGGAAATCATGGGGTCATTCTGGTGTGTGGGTGATGAGGTAAAGGACCCAATCTTACCTGGGGTCAGGGGCTGAATTGAGAGTCTCTGGCGAGTGAAAAGAGTCATATTTTTTAAGGGGCCACCAGTAGCTTTGTGAGCTTGATGATAGGTTTTGAGCTCAGCCAGGGGGATGAAACGCTTCATCATCCGAACAAACTGTACATCCACCTACGTGACAACAGTGTACATAACAAAAAGACATGTCTAGCCAGACTTTGCTCGCTGGGTTTTTAACTGCTTGCAGGAGGTTCCTGTGCAGAGTTGCCAGTGTTCTGTTCTTATCTCCAAAGTTAGTGTAACTTCATCTGAGTAAGAGCTAAGTGGTATACCTTGACCTTAAACCACCCCAGACCCTCTACCTCCCTTTGTCCATCCTTCCCCTCTCTTGAAACAGGAAGAATAGTCTTACCATGGACCATTTGGGGTTGTCTTCTGTGCTGGATGGATCATAATGGGGATTGTTTTTCTCAAACTGTGTGTGGTCTGGGTAAGCCTCCTTCACAATCTGAAACCAAAACCAAAGTCTCCAATCATGTGCCTACACAGTCAGCTCCACAGCCAATCTTTAATCCACCTCTAACTTTCATTTCTTACCCTGCACATTCTTACCCATCTGCCTTGCTGTAGAGCCAATGAGGGGTCAGATATATAGATATATGGAAATAATACACAGTCTAAGGGAAGCACAATTAGGAAATCAACCCTGTTTTTACAAGTCTTAGAAGCACATTCTAAAACCAAATGGTAAAGGTTATTACTGGTACCACTGTTTTTTTTTCTGCCTGTATAATTTTATCCTGAAAATTCTTAGCTTGGAAGAACTACCATCAGGCCTGTTTTTGAATGAGAGCAAGGCTTAGACATGGAGATAAGTCTGTGCTAGCTGGATCTGAAATGAAGGCCTACTTTGTTCAAGTCCTTGTTGTACAGGAAGGGACCAGGGCCATCTTTCCCTGTTTCTACGATGGAGTACAGGGAGGCTAGTACTTCTTTTTTGTTACCTACTTAAGTTGTACCACTTTGTATCTACATGAGTCAGTCTCTAGAGAGAAAGGGATTCAGATCAAAACCTGTCTGACCTACCTTCATAAGTCCTGCAATGCCTGGCTCTTTGCAGTTGCTATGGTAGAAGAAAGCTTCTTCTTCCAGCTTCATGGCCCTAAGGAAGTTCCGAGCCTATCCCAGAGGAAAAGAAACAAGAATGATCCCTCCTCACCAGCTGGAAAGTACTAGCCTTTAAGCAGAAATCAAGTCTGCTTTCATAAAATGGGTTTTTCTTTTTTGCAGCTTCTCCTTAATTCATAAGACAGTTGTTCCCTTTTCCAAGATACCCAGATTTATACCAGGACACTGGCCAGAACACAGCCCAACTGCAAATTTCATGTAGTCAGAGTAATTAGATGTTTTTTTTTTTTAAATATATTTTCAGGTTTACATTCTGGGAAGAGGCAATCTTGGCCAAGAGGTTCTGCTGTTAAGTAAGTCATAAGGAGGAGGCAGGCATATCCCTTGGGTCTCAGGGGCCCTGTTCCTAACCCTCTTACCTGGTAGTTGCGAACACCATCCCAGCATGTTGTCTGCTTAGGCTGTGCTTTCAGATCCTCAATGCCAAACTAGGCAAGAAAAAATAAAGTCATTCATTAAACAATCCTTAGCCAGTTGGTAAGCGTATATGGAAGCAGACAATTCCCTCCTCTACATTGAGGTGCTACTGGCTACAGTGGAAGTATGTGTAGTTCACTGGGAAGCAGTTCCACTGAGCCATTTCTGTTGGATGAATACAAGTAAGCCTTGTTATCTTATTATCCTTGCCAATTAAGAGGATTAGTTGAATGGATAATCCAGATTGATAAAGTAACCTTCGGGTTACATGCTTTTCACTTGTTAGAGTATATTTCTTCTGTAATATTTCCACTTATATTTTCCCCAGGTTATACTAAAATTGGTTTATATTCATTCCCTTAATGTATACCAACCATTGGCAGGGAGACACCTAGAAGCATGGAAAGTGTTAAGAGAAAGGCAACCTAAGATTGAGGTTGGAAAATTATCAGGCCAATCTAGCCCCATGCCTGATTTCATAAATGAAGTTTTACTTAAACACAGCCACACCTGTTTGTTGACACACTGCCTATGGCCACTTTCTTGCTACAAGAGCAGAATTGCAACAGAGACCGTAAGACCCACAAGCCTATTATATTTACTGCCTGGCCCTTTGAAGAAAAAGTTTGCTGACCCTTGCTCTAGATAGAGGATTCACAAAACAGATAGTTGATTGTTATACATCCTGCTGATTTTATTAATTTTTACCTTTTCCTCACCCTTCAAAGATGAGAAGCTGGTGTTGGAACCCTATGGCGTTCCATATGCACTTATTTAAAAAAAACAGCATGAAGGACTGGAGACAGGTACATGGTCTCACCTTCACATCTACACCTTTTTCTAATCGGCTCTCTGGCTCTGACTTCATCAGCCAGTAGCTGCTTAGCTTCTTCACAGAGTTTTTAGAGACTGGAATCTTCTGAGGGCTGGAATTCTCCACTTTAGCTGATACCTCACCTGCATCCTCAGTTTTGGCACGTTTTCCCAATAGCCCCTTCTTATCTGCAGTAGGAGAAGCAAAAAGAAAAGATTTATCATGCTTGCTGAGAAGTAATGTTCCACTATGGAAAAAGCTTATACTTTAGAGTCAGACCCGGACTCAAATCCTGGATCCGTCAATTACTAGCTGTATGTAGCACCTTAATGTTATCTGTAAGAAATTTCAGTTTCTTATTTATAACAATTAGATAAGAATGCCTACCTTACAGGAGGTCTTCTGGATTATCTCTTCAGTGGGATAAGAACAATTTACAGGGTTGTTTAGGATTAAAAGGCCTAGCAGTAGGCAGTAAATAACTTTCCTTCCCTCATTCTCTATGCCTTTGCTCAGGCTGTTTTCTCCAGTGAGGAAAATTAGCACCTACTTGGAACTGTTTTGAAGATGAAATGAGATAATACAAAGGGCTTAAACAATGCTTGGCGTTATAGTAAGTGCCAGCGTCAACTGTCATTAAATATTATTTATGGATATCTAATGCTCTGAACCCACCATACCTTGCTAGCTGAATTTCCTAATGGTTCCCTAAGAGTTAACATGCACA
Organism: Lepilemur ruficaudatus; assembly: GCA_963574885.1. NCBI lineage: Eukaryota > Metazoa > Chordata > Mammalia > Primates > Lepilemuridae > Lepilemur > Lepilemur ruficaudatus. The sequence goes on from CAUYRT010107622.1 coordinate 35,804, forward strand.
CTGCAACACCATGTGTTGTTAAACTATGATGTGCTGTAGTCCATCTGGAACTCTTGCCATTCCCAAAAGAGCTTTCTCTATCTTCCATTGCTTTGTTCTTGCTCTGTATTTACTTAGAATGCCATTCATCCTTGTGAATATAAAAATGACATCACTTTTTCTAAGTACTAAAGCTTTGCCTGTGGAAAGCCTTTCCATTTTTCAAGGCTAGACTCAAATTCCACGTCCTTCTCAAGGCCTTCCCTGTGATTACTCCCTCCTCTCATACCTGTAACAATCCAGTTCCCTGGACCCTGTCTCTTAAATCTGTTTGCATTTACCCTGAGAACTGGGAAATCTTACCTTAGCACATGCCACCCTGTACTGCAAATATTCTTTGTGCTTAACAAGCAGCTGTTACTTGAATGAACAAACAAGCAGAATAGACTCTGGATAAAAGCTTGGTGGTAAAAGTAAAGATGACAGAGGGCAATAAGGGATGATGGAATAACAAATAAATCACAAAGGATTCTCCCCACAAGCACGGAGTAGAAAATTAACAGTATTAAACAGGCCCTAGAGAAATGTTCTTATGGGGCTGCCTTTCTGCAGCCTAGGTGCAGCTCACCTGGGTCAGCAGCCCCAGCCAGCCTCTTCTGGGGTCTCGGCATGGTATTCCAGCAAGGGGCTGAAGTGCAGAGGATTCTGGAATCAACCGAGAGATACGAGAAGCAAAGCTACTACCACCAAAAAAAACTACGCAGAGCAAGATGGAGGCAACGAGAGGAATCCTAGAAAACCTCAGACTTTTGCAAAGAACAGAGACGACTGTGCTCAAGCCCCTCAAATCTTCCCCTCTGTAATCTACGCCATTTCCATCTCGCACAACCTTCTCCTAAACTCCTTGGTTTGTTGAGGAGCCTCGTCTCATCCGCACACCACGCAGGCCCTACCACTTGGCCCCTCTGAAGCGACAGAGGCGTGCGGGGCTGAGTTGCAGACGCGCCTCGGGCGCGCCGGCCCCGGGTGTCTCTGGGAGTTGTAGTCCGGACGCCTTGGCGCGTGCCTAGGCGCCGGGCCGACAGGCCTGTGTGTAGACTACCATCCCCAGGGTGCGGCGGGGGCCGCCGTCCGGGCCGACACAAGCGCAGCGGCGGGCGAGGGGTTCCAGAGCTCGGCTGGGGCAGGAGCAGCGGAGATGTTGGCGAGCGGCTGCCGGCGACTCGGGGCGCGTGTCGGCTGCCTGCGCGGCGGGATCCAGGCTCCTGCCCGAACTGTCCACCGGAGCTTGATGTCCTGCATCGATCGTAAGGCCAACCTTGGGAGTGCGGGCGCCTTCGTGAGCGGCCGCGGTCTCCCCGCTCTGTTCGATCCTTCTTCGCCCGCCTCCCCTGTGTGTCTGGTCACCCTCGGATGCTTAGAGAAGTGCAGAAACTTGTGACTTTTTGTTGGTTGATTGATTTTTAAAATCATATCAATAGGTCATAAAGGTAGTGGGAATGTAAAAAACTGGGTGCTGGTGGTGATAGATGAACAAAAGCTCCAAGGTAATACCAAAAGATTGCTCGCGTATGTAGATTTTGTAACTCAACACCTATAGCTATAAAACACTGTCGAAACTCGTGCAGGAAGGGGGAAACTACTGGAGATTACAAACCTGAATGTTTTGGGGCAAGAGGCAAACAATTTGAATGTAATAGGGAACGTTGGGGACCTAGAGGGACTAAGTGATTGCAGCCAGTTTGTGACTTGTCTGTCAAGCACCTAACCACTTTTTTATTTTAAATAAATAACAGTTTTCTTTATAGCAGAATAAATCCCTTAGGTTGACACTAGATCTATAAAGTACACTAAGGTATAGAATGCTGTTTTCTGCTCTGCGTCCTAAAACTCCTTCAAGAGGTGCTGCCTTGTTCTAGCATTTAGAATTTGGTAAACAAGGTCACATTGGTTAATACCAAAGCAGATAAGGAATTATTATTATTTTTTTTTTTATTGCAGCATATTATGGGGGTACAAATGTTAAGGTTACGTACATTGCCCTTGCCCCCCTCTAGATAAGGAATTATTTAGAGGTTTTTTTTTTGTTCTTCCTTTTTTTCTTTTCATCTTCCACTTGAGTTTCTGTACAATAAAGGTTTTCCTCATTTCATTTGGGCTGCTTTTCTATTTAGCTTTACCTTTTTAGTGTGTTGGCTATCTTGAACTCTGTCTGTAACTCTGACAAAAAGTTCATGAGGCCTGGTGTTTGTTTTGTTTGTATAGTGTATTTCTTTTTGGAACTTAGGTATTTTTACTTAGTCACCATACTTTCCTGTATTTAATTTGCTTTTTTTTTTTTTTGTATAATTTACTTTTTAACTTACCTCTTCCACTTTTTTCTCCAAGCAAAAAACCATTTTGTTTTTGTTAACCATTCCCTTTTCTGGATTTGACTGTATTTGTTATCTGTCTAGAAGTAATTATGTTGTATTTACTTATGCATGTGATTTATATAAAACTATTCCCTGTTATTTATTTAGAAGGTGATTCAAATTTATTTCTTAAACCTTTAGTTCCTTGAACTACTGGTTTTAGGAAGTAGCCATTTACAGAAGAACTCTTAACATTTATGGAGCTTTTACTAGGATTGAAATTCTGTAGCACTTCTGTTTGTATTACCTGTTTGTGTTGTCCTTGGTGTGGAATGGACTATATTCATCTTTGTAACACTAGCACTGCTACATAGTAAAGACTCAATAAATACTCTTTTGTGAATGATCTTTGAACTATGATCTACAGCAGCAAGAGTGAGTGAATAAATGATATGAGGGCCAGAAAGCCGTTAATTATTTATCCCTAACTTTATCCCTGAGAGTAATACCCAACAGAGGTTTCTGCTCTGAGCTTCTCCAGGTAGCCTAATCTTTAATCCTAACTATTCATTTCTGAGTTTCCCACTTTAATAAGAGTACTGATCACAGATAGACATGTTTTCTCTTGGCTCACACTGCTGGGCATTACTAATGCCCAGATTTGCCCCAGAAGAACAGGCTCTGCTACCTGCACTTGTGTTCTCTTGGAAGGACTTTATATCACTAGAAGGCACTGAAGTAATTATTGTCAACAGTGGCTCCATAGTTTTCCTTTAGTGCTCTTTAGCATTGTGACCAGAATTTTAGCACTGTCACCCCTACCTCCAGGGCTGCCACTGTATTTTAATAAGTGTCTAGGGTAGGAGATGTCTGGAAAGTCCCATATACTGTCCTAGGTTGATCCGGGTATGTGTTAGAACTGTCCCTTCTCTATCTCAGGAACAGATTAATGATTGAAGATGGCATTCTTTTGCTGTTAAAGGCTGTACTGTGTATGGGAAATGCTATAATAGGTCCAACAACATCTCAGCCTCATGGTGCTTCTTTGTAGTACTCTTCCCTGACCGCTGTCCTACAACTGAACATATTCAATCCTGCCCACAGCTTCCATGGGACTTAATGAAGAGCAAAAAGAATTTCAGAAAGTGGCCTTTGACTTTGCTGCTCGGGAGATGGCTCCAAATATGGCAGAGTGGGACCAGAAGGTAGGCATTATCCTTGTAGATAGATAGTCCAACAAATGCCTTGTGCAATGACCCTTATTTTCATCTCCTTGTAGTCCTAATTGATCAGTGTCGCTAGCAGCTTTTCTTACAAGTGAGAAAACGGATAATGGATGACTTATTTCATAGAAGGCATCCTGATCATCTTGTAGATGTCTTTTTTTAAAAAAATTGAACAAAGATTTGGATATAAAACCAAGGTAATTCTATAGATAATAAACCTTTTAATGCCAGAAAAACAATTCTCACAGAGCACATCTTAACTTATACCACTGTGAGACAAGGAGGCATATTACGAGAATCCCTGTACTCTCCCAAATGCAAACATCCTACTTCCCTCACTGAACCATCTAAAGGAAAGTCCATCTCTGGATCAGTTACTGATGCTGCTGCTCTCTTTTGTATGTAGGAGCTGTTCCCAGTGGATGTGATGCGGAAGGCAGCCCTGCTAGGTTTTGGGGGGGTCTACGTGCGAACAGATGTGGGCGGGTCCGGACTGTCACGGCTGGATACCTCTGTCATCTTTGAAGCCTTGGCTACAGGCTGCACCAGCACCACAGCCTATATAAGCATACACAAGTGAGTGCCCAGACTTGGAAAGCACAATGAAGTGCTCACATGGATTGACTGGGAAATTTAAGATTCATAGGAAAAAGACTGATCTTTTCAAGCTGATTGCCCTTGAGGAACTAGACTCAAGAGTACATACCAGGTCTGCTGCTGCCTGTTGGACTTGATTGTGTTGTCTTGTGCATTCCTTAGGGACTTAGGTCAGCCAGCCTTCTCCCCAGTCCTAGATTGAGCTGGTACCAGCAGACTTCTCCAGTAGAGTGAGTGGTCATGGTCCTGGTACCCTTTTCTTCAATCTAAAGATAGAACCACCAATGATTTGAGAAAGTAATAGAAAGTACATATAACTCTGATTTTTAAGGGCCCATTGTAACCTAGCTAGAAGTAGAACGGACATCCAGGCGAGAAACCGTGGTCCTGGGTATCTCTGGGTGGTGTATATTCCAGAAACATATTTTAATCTGGTCCTTTCCTTTGAAGTTGACTTTTCTCAATTGTGATTTTCCCTTCCCACTCTCTTCTGCTTTACCCTGTTTGCTGCCCTGCCCTTTGTTCTCTCTCCCATCCCCCCAATTTCCTTTTCTTTTGTGGCTTTGTTTCTGTCAATGTCTTGTCTTCTTGGTGTACCTATCAGCATGTGTGCCTGGATAATTGATAGCTTTGGAAATGAGGAACAGAGGCACAAATTTTGCCCACCGCTCTGTACCATGGAGAAGTTTGCTTCCTACTGCCTCACTGAACCAGGTGGGTTTGCCGTACTGCAGGCAACATATAGTAGGGAGAGAGGTATGACTCGGGTGGAGTCACCAAGCACTCCTAGCCTGTTGACACACAGAACGACTTGCCAGCACTTTGGTTGTAGAGTAATAGAGTCTCATGACCTGATGTCACAGAACTGAGAGGCCTATAGGTCAGGGGCCCTGCAGGCTATAGACCAGAACCTCCTTGCAGAGGCTCGCTGCAGTACTCTTAGACAGTGATCCAACTGGCGCAACAGTTTTTACAAAGTACAGAGAATTCCTTTGGCCATCTGGATTTTACAGTAGCACTTCCTGAGCTATTTGCCTTTAGGGAAGCTATCCTAGGAGATGAAACTTTGCTGGGCTCCCTTGACTTCACTGACTTTCTCACCCCTCTGCTCCCTTTTGATACCTGCTTCAGGAAGCGGGAGTGATGCTGCATCTCTTTTGACCTCAGCTAAGCGACAAGGAGATCATTATATCCTCAATGGCTCCAAGGTACTAGCATGCTGCCCTCTTAGAGCAACTTGGAGATCATTCCCACCTTCCTTCTGACATCCGCTAGTTCCTTTGCATTTACGAGTTAATATTCCCATAGAATTTTTACATGTTAGGAAGAGAACCTCTCACCCATTTCCCTTTATTCACTCTCACTGTTTCTATGTCTTCAGATCTGATTCTAGATACTTTCATTCACTTTTGTCTGTCCTTTTTATACTCTCATCAATAAACCCCGGGTTCTCTGGTTACTGCAGCTACCTTTTACCCCTCCTCAGTCTCTCTGTGCCATTGTTCCTTTTAGTGTCCTATTGTTGGGAGGTCCTCAGTGGTTTTGCCAGACACTAGGCTCTGAGAACTTATGTGTTTCTGATCCCTACACGCCACTTCTCCATCCCCGTAGGCCTTCATCAGTGGTGGTGGTGAGTCAGACATCTACGTGGTCATGTGCCGAACGGGAGGACCAGGCCCCAAAGGCATCTCATGCATAGTTGTTGAGAAGGGGACCCCTGGCCTCAGCTTTGGCAAGAAGGAGAAAAAGGTGAGTGGCTGTTGGACAGGAAGCAATTGAAGGTATGAGACTCTGCCGCCTGCCAGACTAACTCCTGCCCTATTTCAGAAAATGGTTCACATACCTGCTAACCTACCTTTGAAGCAGTTACTTCTATTAGGATTTTTGACAAGAGCATATAAAACAGAATAAGACATTGTTAAAGAAACACCAGGCCTCTGGGGAGAGTAGCAAAGTTTGCCAGTAAGTCCCACAGGCCACTTGATATTTAGTGCTGTCGCTTTACTGCCTCCTCTTTTGGCCTATATTTCTTATCCAGCTTCTCGTTTTGTTGTACTTTTTACCCCAGGAAGAGATACATATAAAAGATTTGATGTTGGCCAGAATTCTTGGGAATGAAAAGCATGTGGTCTACTTTTCTTCCTTGACTAAAAATAAAGTAAAACTCCTTGGAGGTGATTTTGGGCATTTCAGTAATCTGAGAAGGATAGTGTTTTTAAAGGTTCTTGGGAAAGTAAGATGTTCCTAGAATTAAGAAACCTCATGTCTTCCTCTTATCATAAGATCAAAAAAAAAAAAAAAAAAAGAAACCCCTTGGCTGGGCCATGAACAATAGACCTGTGATTATGTAACTATAATTGGTGATAAGGGTGAAACCTACTCAGATTTTTTAGACAAGATCCTCACAACAGTAATCTATCTCCAATTTGTACTGTGACAGTTGGGATTTGAGGGGAGAAGTCAGGTAATGAAATAACCCCTAAATATACTTCTTTTTCACTGCTCCTAGAGTTTCCATATTTTCCTGCACAATCCTTCCTGACCCTTTGCCAAGGAGTTATGAATTTTTGTGCCCCTCCTCTTTTGTAACATAGCAGGCATTTCCTACATAACCTAATATGTGCAATTATGCTAGCTCCTGGGGTCGGGGAGAAGAGCTTAAATAAAAAGCTTAGGAATGGAGTTTATTTCATCAACAAAACAGAGCTGCTGGATGTTTTTATATAAGGAAAAGATGTGAAGGCAGTAATATTTTCAGAGCGAGAAGGGAACTGGGAAATTTTCTATAGTTTTTGGTTTTCAAAATCTGCCTCACTAGGCCTGAAAGTTCCTTGAAGTCTTGTACTCCCTGGAAGAGGAGATCAAGTAGTGAGGTCCTTAATCTATTTACATGTGAAGTATCTGAATAAGATTTTGTTTGAAAAAAGAGGCTCTGCTGGCTTTTTAGTTTAACTCCCTTATTTTATATAAAGAAAATGAAGGCCACAAAGAAGTCAGATGATTTGTCCAAAGATGAAAAATAAAGCTAATTAGTTGCATTACACAGACTACATCTCAGGTATTCAGAATTTTCTCTGAGCTTACGACTAATGTATCCAGTGATATCCTAAGCTCTCTGGGAAAAACAGACTTACTTATAGTGTTTGCCAGTTTCTGTAGTAGAAATATTCTTGTCATGGCTGATTTTGTGATATACAGAATGCTGAGTTACGAAAACAGGTACATAATTGGCTCTCCTGAGCTAGTGCCAGCACATCACTCTGTCTGCAGCTAAGTGCTAGACCAGGAGTTGCCGGCACTGTGCATGTTATTCCTCCCTCCCCAATCTAATTACAACATTTTTTAGGGGCACTAAGCTTTTAAAAGAGAAGTGTGCTATTAAGGCCTTTAAAAGTAAATTAAACTTCTTCAAATAAGCCTGATGTTGTCTCTGTTCTTATAAAAGAGTATACTTATAGAGGCACCAAAAATAAGGGCAGATTCTGCCACATTCCTAAAAGTTGGGGAAAGTATTTGTAGGTTAGTCTGGTAAGGTAGACATTAGAGTGTAGATTTTCTTAGTAAGTTTAAAAGTGTTTAGCTTAAACAAACATCTTGTGAGTGTTGACAGGCCTTTAAATCTGAACTTTTTCTTTTTCCTTGTTTTAAGTTCTTAAAACAACTTAAAACAACCCAAGTACCCTGGGTTTGAGTCCCAGGTATTGGAACCCATAGTTCACAGACTTCTGTCTCCAGGGAAGGCCTCCCTGCCTTGTGGATTGTTGGGCAGCCACACAGTCCCTGATTTTTGCCAGGTGGGGTGGAACTCCCAGCCAACTCGAGCTGTGATCTTCGAAGACTGTGCTGTCCCTGTGGCCAACAGAATTGGGAACGAGGGGCAGGGCTTCCTCATTGCCATGAAAGGACTGAACGGAGGGAGGATCAACATTGGTGAGGACATGAAGGGGTGGGGTAAGGAGGTAGCAGGCTGGGGCAAGCAGTGCTATCCTTCCGGCTCAGGTGGAATGTTGGCACTCTTCTCCTTTAGCTTCCTGCTCTCTGGGGGCTGCTCATGCCTCAGTCATCCTCACCCGAGACCACCTCAATGTCCGGAAGCAGTTTGGAGAGCCTCTGGCCAGTAAACAGGTAACATCCCTGGTGTCTCTGCATGACTTTCCACTCTTTGCAGCCCCTGAGACCTGCTCTAGGGCCCACGTTCTTTAGGAAACAGAAGCCGTGACATCCCTTGTGGACTTCTACCACCATCTTAGCTAGAGCTTGTGCTTTGTTTCTAGCGGTGATCTTTTTCAGAGGTGATGATACTAGAGTGCAGAGCAAACAAATGGACTTAGAACTCACAAGGCAGTAAAGTTCCAAGAGACTTGCCTCTTGCCTCTAAGAAGCTTTGGCTCACTTAAAGACATTTCTTTAGGGATGTCTTTTTAAGGGTCCCGGATCAGGTGCTGATCTGAGTCCCTCTGTCTTGTCTGGTTCTCTTCTCCCCTGTTGCTGCAGTACCTGCAGTTCAAACTGGCTGATATGGCAACGAGGCTGGTGGCCTCGAGAGTGATGATCCGCAGCGCAGCAGTGGCCTTGCAGGAGGAACGGGAAGATGCAATGGCCCTGTGCTCCATGGCCAAGCTCTTTGCTACGGATGAATGCTTTGCTGTATGTGATAAGCCCTCTGGCTCTCCTGAGATGGACAGGGAACAGCTGCTAGGCCCAGAGGTGTTGAGAGGCATAAGTCAGCTTTGGAACCCACGTACCTCTCCTGGGTTGCTGTAGGGTTGCCCTGGGGCTTAAAGATATAAATGACCTCATGAGAGGCCTGCATGGGAGCTCTCATAGAAGGCTTTTTGGCCTGCTCCATGCCATTACATACTTCATTGTGTCACTGTTGTTTGGTTGTGTTCTAGATGAGACACCACTTTTGGAAGTTTCACGGCAGCCCAATGTCTCTTGCCCAAATTTAGCACTCTGGCGTGTTTACATTGTCGGAGCAGAGCCACACTGAAGCTGCTTGGCCACTAGGTGGCACCTTAGCTTCATGTAATCTTAGCCAGGATGACTGGGGGCAACTTCTGCCAGGCAGATGGTAAGTGAGAAAGGTAGAGGTCTTTGAGTTGCCTGTCTAGTGGGGTTCAGTAAGTGAACTTCCCTTGTTATCTCTGACCACATAGAATGTGGACCCCCCTTTGGGCTTGGCTTCCTGTCATTAGTCTACAGCAGGCTGCTTGATTGGGGGTTGGGGTGGGAGGGAAGGCAGTTGATCCACAGTCTTCACATAGTCAATGGCATCTGATCCCTGTCTCCCTGCAGATCTGCAACCAGGCTTTACAGATGCATGGAGGCTATGGCTACCTGAAGGATTATGCAGTTCAGCAGTATGTGCGGGACTCCAGGGTCCACCAAATTCTAGAAGGTAAAAATTGCCAGAGATATTCTCTTCCTTTCAGAATGGGTAGAGGATCAGTGCTTTTCCCAGCCTGTCTGTCCCATCAGGCCCTGTCTGTCTTGGCTCCTTCCTTCCTGTCTGCCTGCCTTTCCCCAGCCCTTCTCTGGAGGTGGCCTGTTGGTGCATTAGAAGGAGCACCAGCCTGGAGTCAAGAGACTGCTTTGTCATCATGGGTAGGACATGGAACCATTTCTGCTTCTGCTCTTTTTCTTTGTAATTTGCGAGAAGGCTCAAACTGGGATAATACGTGAGAAAGCGTGCTGAAGCCTATGGCAATGGCTGTTTTTTACTGTTATAAAGTACCTGTCCTCTGGGATCTCAGCACTTCTATACAGTAACTTACAGGACAAGTGTGAGCCAGTATGGTCATCAGCAGCTCTACAAATTGATTATCAGCCAGAAATCTAAAAGATATGTGTATCAATCTTGCTAGTAAGTTTCTCAATAAAATAAATTATCAGTATATGGGTATCTTCTTGGTAGTCACAGGCGTTCTGTCTGAGGAATATGTAAGCTGCTGGAGTCAGGCTCAGCGTGTGGCTTTCCCCACTCTCTACAACCAGTGCGTAAGTCTTGAAATTCCATGACTCGTGTTCCAGCTAGTGTCGATAGCTGGGGTTCCACTGTAGGAAAAGCGGATGGGGCAGAGGCTTCTCTGACTTTCAGTGAAGTAATATGGGGCTGCTTCATTAGGTACATTATATAATGGGGCCTCTCTACCCCTTTCAAAGTATCCTTCTCAAACATGAGTGTGCACCAGACTTACCTAGAGAGCTTGTTAAAACAGATTGCTGGACCCTGGGGGACCCCGTTGTCCCCGGAGCTTCTGCTCCCATGGTTCTAGTGTGGGCCTGAGCATTTGCATTTCTAACAAGTTTTCCAATGAATCTTCCACTTCTTGCCTGGGAACCAGACTTTGAGACCCTCCTCTGGCATTATGGTTGAATTATAGACTGCTCAAGGTTAGTCTGCTGCTTTCGGCTTCCTGGAAGCATGTTTATTAGCTCAGTTGCCAGTATCCAAATTCCATTCCCCAGGGTCTCATTCCTTCTGTTGCCCTTGGCGATTACTTTCTCACTTGGCTTTTATGAGTGTGGGAAACTTGCCCTTCATTCCGACTCTGTCTTTTAACCCAACTATAATATATGTCAAAAGCCAGATACATTTATTTTAGGTCATACCATCATCTACTTGTAGAGAAATTTGGGTACTGGTTACTTTATTACTTTCTTTTATCATGAACTTTGCTATTGGATAAATCTAAAATTTTAAATTTGGCTTTATTTGATATTGTGCTTACTCATTCCTCAAGAGGGTTTATATGTCTCTTTGTATTAAAGGCCACTGCTAAAAATGAAGCAAACAATTGATACCCTCTTTTCTGGGAAGATGTTTTTGTTCTTTTATAATTCAGTTTTCTGATTACCAAAGAAATGTGTATTCACTGTTGAAAACTTATAAAAAATAAGAAAAGTAAAAGAAAAAAATCACTCATGTTTCTACATACAGAATAATATTTTGATATATCTCCTTTTGGAATTTTTTTTTATTTGCTGGCATTTTTCTGTACTTCAGAGAGAAGTCTATAAACCCATCCCTCCCAGAGATAAAAGCAGTGATTGTAATTTAAGTCCACAACTACCCTGAACTAGACTTAGAGTAACCTGGTCAGAGCTTTAGTGAGCTTTCAGATTTTGCTGCTATTAAATCTTTCCTTCTCTGTCCCTCTTGCAGGTAGCAATGAAGTGATGAGGATGCTGATCTCTCGAAGCCTGCTTCAGGAGTAGCACCCACACTTATATTGCATGGTGTTCAGTGTGCAACTGCAGTCAGTGTTGAGGGGTTCCATGTGGGCTGTTCTGTTCTAAATGAATCATGGATTAGACTGAAGGGCTGAGCGCTTCCAGGGTAGGACCTGCGTTCTGTGTGTGGGCAGCAGAGTCCTCAGTGGAAATGGAAGAGCTACCCTGATGAGAAATGTCACAAGAAGACATACTACCTTGTTTTCCTAATTCCAGAAAGGTGACAAATGAAGATTCAACATCAAACCAAAGTCCTTTCTTGGAACCACATTGTCTTAATTTATCTGCATCTTGATAGCTCACTCTTCTTCTAGGGGCCTGGGTACTTCCACTGAAACACCTCCTGATTATAGAGCAAAGGTGTGGGGAGGGGAAATGAAGGGAGAATGCTTTCTTTTCTGTTTCTGTTCTCTGTAGCACAGCTAAAGATGCAGAGGGTTTCTGTAATGCAAATTACAGAGAGAATGTAAATTATGACAAAATGAGTATTTGGGAAAGTACTCCTAAGCTGTGCTTTAGGGTGTATTTCTACTTCTGGACTATCTGAATATTAAGGGCTGAGATTATTTGCAATTTTGAATATTCTCTTTGTTTTTAGAAGCTTGTAGTCTAGGAATGGTTATTTAGGGTTTCTGTAATCCTTCCTGATAAGTACTTTCTATCTGAGTTTTTGTTTCCTTTTTTGAAGTTGTTCCTTCCTCTTTTTAAATATTTTTAATCACTATAATGATAAATAAAGTCTACCGCTTTCTGTACTGTCTCTGGTTCTACTAAAGTTCATTTTTATATTATCCTTCTAAGCCTTTACAACTATTTAAAAATTGTTAAAAATTTGATTACATTTAACTGGATTTTAAAGTAATAATAAAGAAATCTCTCCTTGATCAATTTGGCTTTTAAAAAGTAGGCTCATTAAATTATTAACAGCCTTGCCAACTAAGCATTATTTATGATGTATGAAAGATTTAAAGTAATATTCAAAGATGGGGACTTCTGGGGAACACTGTTATAAATGATTATATTATTCCATCCCTTCATCTCTATAGAAAAATATGTGAAGATATTTTATTAACTACAATCAGTATTTGGAAAGAACAAAATATGTGTCTAGCTACAACAAGCATTTTCTTTTTTGAATGCATACTTTACATAAGAAACTGTTGGGCTCTGCATGGGGATAGGGTGTGGGATGCTACAGAGCTGAAAGTGTTTCTGCCATCCAAGGCCTTCTTTAATAGAGGAGCTAAGGCATAGCTGTAGTCCACTGTAATAATATATCTACATAAGACTGAGAAGGCAACCTGGCAAAGTGATAAGGTAGGAAGGGAGTCATAGAGAAGGTAGAAGGCAGGATTTTACATTAAGCTTTTATGAAAATATGGAATATTTAAAGAAAATCAAGAATGTCAAGTTTCAGACAGGAAAGAAGCAGGAGCAGAAAAAGTATAGGATTTGTGTGGAAGCTGTTTACACTTTTGTTTAATTGTGGTTTGGGGTTGGCAGGGACAGAAAGAAAATATAAATTGAATCTGGTTAGAGTTATGAAGGCCAAGGGTGAGGTTTTATTTGGTGAACAGTGGAGAGCCATGGAAGGTTCTTAATGAGGAAGATATGATTAAATTAATTCAAAAAAACATTCTGGAATGCATATGTGGGACGAATATGAGTGAGGAAGGACAGAAGGGAGGACATATCCAGTCTGGTTCTTGAGCCAGGCATGGGGTCTCGAGCCTGTAATGCCAGCTACTTGGGAGACCAAGGCAGGAGGCTCACTTGAGCCCTGGAGTTTGAGGCCATATAGCAAGACCCTGTCAAAAAGAAAAAAAAAAAGGAAAAAAATGTTCTCGAAATAGTCAAGGTATGAGGCAATTTGAGCCTAAAAGGAAAGACAGATGTGAGGGAATATAGATGCCCACAGTGGAACTCAGAAGACCTCCTGAGGAATCAGGCTGTTTCCTGGCATTCCAATTCTGAGAGACTCCTATTCTGACTGGAAGCAGAAGCAGGTATATATGTTGATATCTCATTATTTGTTCCCTTGGTAAGATTTGATGAAATGGAAGTTATTAAAAGTACATTTCTCACTATCACCCTCAGTTATTATTCAGAGGTTTCAGTTTCTCAGTAGCCTAGCAAGGGATTTGACCAAGGTAGCAAGAACATAGTGAACCTTGAGCTCATCTCCAGCACAGTGCATTTGCCTATCTCACAAATAAAAAAAGAGCCACAGCATGTCTTAAGGAAAACCTATGTAGCGGTGCCATAGTAGGTGCAGGACATACACAGACCAAACACAACTCAGCTCAGACTGCCCTTGCGGACTTGGGAGGCTGGTAAATAGGAAGCAATTTCAGTATGTGGTGGTAAGAACGAAGGCCTGCACACCACGCTCTGGGTACGAGAAGTCTTGTAGTCATATCATGATGCCTTAAGTCAGATTTGGATTTCCAGTTTGTCTTAACTCTAATAATTCTTAAAACTACCTCCAAGCACAGTTGTAGGGGAACTGTAATTGCTTTAATTTTACACACACACACACACACACATACATACACACAAACAGAAGAATGAGTCACCTATTAAAATTTTCTCTTCATCCCTTATAGATTTGATAAATTAGAAATACCCGATTTACTTTAGTGCTTACCTGGTTGTACTTTTACTTTAAAAATACTAAGATTTCTCCAAAGCACTTTCCTGTGAATTATACATTTCTTGATTTTCACAAGGGGGTCCTTGCACAGAGTTGACTCTCAAGAGATACTAATGTTAAATTGGTTTGAGTTGAATTAACAATCCTGTTGAAAACAGCATCTATCAATGCTACTGGTAGGTTCAGAGATTGAGCCCTGGATTCAGACTCCTACATCTGGATTTGATTGCCAGCTCTACCACTAACTAATTGTGTGACGTTAAGTAAAATCGCTTAAACTCTCTTTAGCTTATTTCCTTTTGAGTATATTGGAGATAATGAAAGTTCCTACTTCATAGAATAGTTGGTGAATCAAGTGAAGGAATCCACATAAAGGGCTCAGGACAGAGTACATTAAACAAATCACTCAATGTAATATTAGCAAGTATTAACCTCATTTATAAATGAACAGTGAACTGTGAGAGAATAAGTGACTTGCTCGGACTTACACAGGTATCAGACTGAAGTTGTAAAACACAACTCTTAACATTTAAAATATTTAAGATTGTGACTGGTAGTCCATTAGTGCTAAATACCAAGTATTAATGTTTCTGGTCTGCCTCTCTTCAGGGTAAATGACAGGACTGCATTGCCTTTTGCCATTTTTACAAAAACGTGTAATAAGCACATAAACACATTGCTAAGTTTTTCCAAGGGTTTTAGAAGGGGCCCATGCAAGTTAGGGGCCCAGAACTTAAGCTTCATGAGCTTCACGGTAAATATCCCATTGTCCTTCCTCTTTGCATTTTCATATACATTATTTTCACCTAAAATTTCTTTTCTCTTTGTCACTCAGAAAGCCTTGCTATTCCTGGGTATTATGATCAGCAAAACACCATGCGAAAGGATGCTCTCCTCGTCAGCGAGGGAGGGTGGACTGCCATAGTGCTAAGGTAAACAGACCAGAACAGCATGGTCTCTGCATCACCACTTCATGATTCCATGATTAGTAACCCCCACTGGAAGGAAGAGAAGAGGGACCCAGAGGCCAGAGAGTTGAGTGGGAGACCCAATGGACCAGTCCTTCCAACTGAAAATCAAATTCTATTTTATAGATGCTTGGTGACCTGTGGCAGGGAGTGGATGAGAAGGGACAGAATAAGCCAGGGTGACAAAATGTTCTTTCATTGCTTAGAATGGAGGATAATTTATTGCCACAACCCCCTTGTGGGGAAAAGCAAGGTTCCCAAAGCCTCTTCCACCTGCTCTAGGCTGAATGGGATCTCCCCGTCACGTCTCTGTGAGTGAGTATGTTGCTGTGAGTGCACCAGTTTCTTTCATCTTTCTCTCCTGGTTACTTGTCCCTCTCCACCCAGTCTCTGGATCCCTAGCTCAGAACATCCTGGGTCGGGAAAGAGTACTAGAATACTCACCTCCTGTCACCACAAACAGAAAGGAATTTAGCTTGGCCTCTGGCCAGGCATTCTTAATCCCCACGGGACAGAAAGAGGGAATACCAGTTCTCCCCCAGCCAAGGAGCAGGGTATCTTGAGCCTTAAGGAGCTGGCACTGCTCTGAAAAAGTAGGGCCTGTGATTTATTTCCAGTGCAGTCTACTCAGTGTTGGTTCAGTTCTCCCCCTGCTCCAACTTTAATGTGGGCATTATGGTTTTCTGAGTTTTCATAAAGAGTTATATGAACAATACTTTAAGACACTTCACTGGTTACCTTCCCCAGCCCTCACCCAGATGAAGTTCCTGACCCTCTCACACACATATTCTGATCCTTCTCAGAAAATCTGGAAGTACCGTTCTTTTCTCTTTTGTCTGTAAACCAGTCTGCGGGCATGAGATTCTTCCACCAGACTTTAATGTCATCAGAGTCTGAGAAACATTTCATTCTCTTTTTTTTTTTATTGCAGCATATTATGGGGGTACAAATGTTAAGGTTACGTACATTGCCCTTGCCCCCCTCCCCCCTCCAGTCAGAGCCTCAAGCCTGACCATCCCCCAGACGGTGCACATTGCACTCATTGTGTATGTATATACCC